>JAJJWW010011465.1:0-114381 GCA_023531295.1 Papaver armeniacum
GCTTATGCATTTTCAAAAGCAAAATTTTTGGATCGAAATCGAACTCATAAGATGGATCAAAAGGTTAATCTACTGAATTCATAATTTCAAAATTTTAATCTAAACTCAATTAATTAACCTAATCAGAATTTTAGTATTAATTAACCAAGGGCATTTTAGCCATTTAGAAAAAACGAGGTTAAGGGGTGGCTTGGTTTTACTTCAAAATAACCCGATTTTGTCTTATTGGGTATACCCCAATTAGTTTGAGTATACCCCAATCAAGCCAGGTTTTTTAACAGCTATGTTAACTACATTTTTGCAACAAATTTAATAAAAAAATTATGCATATTTGAACTCTAAAGTCTAAAACAAACAAAATACGGAATCAACTTTTTCAAGGAAATAAAATTCTAATTTGATCTTGTAATTAGTGTTAGTCGTATGGAGAATTTATTGACTGCATATGCCAACCAGAACCATAATCCTCGTCAAAAAAAAACTACACACATCCAAAAATTATCAAACAATGTTAGTGGTATGAAAAATTTATAAACTGTATGTGCCAACAAAAAGTATATCCCTCATTAAAAAAAACAACACATCCAATTCATAGTGTTTGGTTAAACTTTTCATGAGCATATGCCAACATGAAGTATATCCCTCGTCAAAAAACAACACACATCCAAAAATTATTCATAGTGTTTGGTTAAACTTTTCATGATATAGGTTCATTAATGTCTCATTTCGTTCCATGCTAGATCATATGCTTATAAATATGATATAAATGTATACATGAAAGAGGAATATATATATATATTCATGAAAGAGTTGTTTTTCTAAATTTTACCTAGCTACCGGTAGTTCAGAAGTAAACCAAACACAACTGATATAAGAAACGTGATAAATTCAATTTTTTGGAACAATAATTGAAAAGTTTGTCGAAAAGAGACAATTGGTTCAACTAAAATGTTGATCGATTATTATACATTGGTTTGGATAATTTTTGAAGCGTACTTACCCTACCTATGAACTGGCTTAAGTCTGCTTTCTAAATTGGTTATCCTTAATCAGCAAATTAATACAAAGTTGTGCCTGGGTAAGAATATTGAATTTGGTATGTACTTCAAAGTAGGCTGCCCAATGAATTGTTGTTATGTAGCAATATTTCAACCTTGTTAATCAATAACGTTTCTAGGGATCTGACCGAAAATATAAGAAGAAAATTTGTACAAACTCGATTTACCAATCAAATCTAAAGACCTAGGAGGACTTGGTTTTAGAAACATGGAATTTTTCAACAGTGTTATGATTACCAAAATAGCTTGGAGACTAATAAGTGACTTGGTTTCAACCTGGGTAAGAATATTGAATTTGGTATGTAATTCAAAGTAGGCTGCCCAATGAATTGTTGTTATGTAGAAATATTTCAACCTTTCTAAGTTAATAACGTTTCTAGGGATCTGACCGAAAATTTAAGAAGAAAATTTGTACAAACTCGATTTACCAATCAAATCCAAAGAGCTAGGAGGACTTGGTTTTAGAAACATGGACTTTCTCAACAGTGCTATGATTACCAAAATAGCTTGGAGACTAATAAGTGAACCAGACTCTCTATGAACCTATACTATGAAAGCTAATCACTTTACTGACTCTGAGGTGATTAGAATGAACATCAAACCAAAAAGCATTCTTGAAGGAGTGGATAATATCCAGATTTACTATAGATAGGTTATAGTAAATGCTCAACATATAAAGATGGGAATACAGATGGGTTTTAGATTAAGAATATCACTACTAAACTTCAACATTTCCCTAATAACCTTAACTACGTCAGTCAGGTGCTCATTACCAATGGAGAATGGGATATGGTCCAAATCACTCAATGGTTTAATTCAGAATTCCATCATTAATTATTAGGAAGAAGACACAATCATTTGGGATTAATCAAAATAGTTCTTTCTCTTTCAAATCTTTATATAACAGAAACATCCAGGATAGGTACTAAAACAATATTCCCATCCCTTTCTGGAAAAATATTAGGTAACTAGATACTTTCCTCTCATTTCAAATGTTTATATGGAAATGTTCTCATGGTATCCTCCCTACTAATACTAGGACTGCTGGGATTCTAATCTACATTGATCCCATTTGCACTCTATGCAAGAGTTTTAAAGAAGACATATATAACACATTGTTTAACATCTTTCCCTTTTACTTTTGAAGTTTGGATGAATCTCTTTGGCCCCGAACATATTATTTAATGGTATGCAAAATTTTAAACTCAGTATATGCCAACAAAAAGCATATCTCTCATAAAAAAAACAACACATCCAAAAATTATTCATAGTGTTTGGTTAAACTTTTCATGAGCATATGCCACCAAGAAGTATATCCCTTGTCAAAAAAACAACACACATCCAAAAATTATTCATAGTGTTTGGTTAAATTTTTCATGATATAGGTTCATTAATGTCTCATTTCGTTCCATGCTAGATCATATGATTATGAATATGATATAAATCTATACATGAAAGAAGAATATATATTCATGAAAGAGTTGTCTTTCGAAATTTCACCTAGATACCGGTAATTGAGAAGTAAACCAAACACAACTGATATAAGAAACATGATAAATTCAATTTTTTGGTACAATAATTTAAAAGTTTTTCGAAAAGAGACAATTGGTTCAACTAAAATGTTGATCGATTATTGTAAATTCGTTTGGATGATTTTTGAAGCGTACTTACCCTGCCAATGAACTGCCTTAAGTCTTCTTTCTAAATTGGTTTTCCTTAATCAGCAAATTAATACAAAGTTGTGCCTGGGTAAGAATATTGAAATTGGTATGTACTTCAAAGTAGGCTTCCCAATGAATTGTTGTTATGTAGCAATATTTCAACCTTGCTAAGTCAATAACATTTCAAGGAATCTGGACCGAAAATTTAAGAAGAAAATTTGTATAAACTAGATTTACCAATCAAATCTAAAGAGCTAGGAGGACTTGGTTTTAGAAACATGGAATTTTTCAACAGTGCTATGATTACCAAAATAGCTTGGAGACTAATAAGTGAACCAGGCTCTCTATGAACCTATACTATGAAAGCTAATCACTTTAGTGACTCTGAGGTGATCAGAATGAACATCAAACCAAAAAGCATTCTTGAAGGAGTGGATAATATCCAGATTTACTATAGATAGGTTGTAGGAAATTCTCAACATATAAAGATGGGAATACATATGGGTTTTAGATAAAGAATATCACTACTAAACTTCAACATTTCCCTAATAACCTTAACTACGTCAGCCAGGTGCTCACTACCAATGGAGAATGGGATATGGTCCAAATCACTTAATTGTTTAATTCAGAATTCCATCATTAATTATTGGGAAGAAGACACAATCATTTGGGGATTAACTGAAAATAGTTCTTTCTCTGTCAAATCTTTATATAACAGAAAGATCTAGGATAGGTACAAAAATGATACTCCCATCCCTTTCTGGAAAAATATTTGGGATCTGGATACTTTCCCCTCAGTTCAAATGTTTATATGGAAATGTTCTCATGGTATCCTCCCTATTAATACTAGGACTGCTGGCATTCTAAGCTACGTTGATCCCATTTGCACTCTATGCAAGAGTGTTAAAGATGACATATATAACACATTGTTTAATGTCTTTCCCTTTAGCTTTTGAAGTTTGGATGAATCTCTTTGGCCCCTAATACCAATGCTTTAGTGAAGCTGTCGACTTTAATGATTGGCTGAATATCTGGTTTATGCAGCATTATCAGTTTGAAAACTGGGTAGCCATATTATTTGCTACCATTTGTTGGTTTATCAAGAAGGTTAAATGTGACATAGTTTTCCTAGAAAATCAAACCTCTGGCAAAAACTATTGTCACAAAAATTATGCAACACTTATGCTCGTATGGTAGAGTAATACATAATCATAATCACATCCTGAACAACTTATTTTATAAGAGTTGTGATCAGGAAATCATAAACAGAATTACAAATGACCATATGGTGAAGTTTGGCATTATCATCAGCTTAATTTCCATAAGTTCCCCCATCAGGGAAGGGAAACTGAGTCAAACCTTTATCTTAACTATGCTTTCATTTTCATGTCTCCTACAGGACTTTGTGTGGACCAAGAAGAATCAAAGTTTAAAACTCAGAAGACAACAGAGCTAGAAGAGGAGCTGAGCTAGTTGTGTGCTGGGAAAAAGAGTTGCAGAGAACTAATATAGACTTCCAAGCTAAAAATGAAGCAACTCTGAAGGAGTATAGAGCTAAGGACTGACATTGTAGTCTCTTGGAAAAAAGTAAACTAACATTTTAAGTAATAACAAACTTAATGGAAAATATGTATATGCAAACTCTGGAAGTAATTAAGAGGACTCCTTAGCAACCATCTTTACTTGAAAATCTTAGATATACTGTAAGGGCCCTCAACCTCGTCAACGCTATCCGTTAATGACTCGATTAATTAGAGATTAATGTTAATTAATAGAATTTAATCTAACAATGATCTAGATACGAAACTAGTATCACTAGATAGATCTCGAAAAGTTATGTGAATTGGACTACTCGAACGTGTCATTCGGATACCAGACGAAGAAGAAAACATCAGATTTGTGTGAAGGGAAAAGTAGTCTTTTATAGACAAACTGACCTGGGCTTCCCTTATCCGTTTCTTGGGCGCCTTGATAATTTCTGTTTGGTTTTATCGCAAACGTGTCGAAGAGAAATTCATTTATCTCTTTTATTCATTCTTTCTTATTCTTCTCTGTTCTTTCTCTCTTCCTCTCTGTTAATTTCGAGCTCAGAGATTTGAGCTTCTTCTGTCGAGAAATTCTTATAAACCTTGTTAGCTTGTTGAACTGAGTGAGGAGATGTTGATGCTGCTGTCGATTGAGTTTTGGAATAAGTAGAAAGTTAGGGTTTGAAAGATAATTGAGTTAGGATTTCAATTGAGGTTCAAAGAAGAATTAGAAGATGAAGATGATGGTCTAGGGGATTGAAATAAGATGGGTTTGTCTCGAATTAAGAGTTAAAGTTGATTTTGAAGATGAGATTGATGAATTGGAATCAGGGTTTCATGTTCTTCCCCAAATTAGAATTAGGGCTCTGAGATATGAATTTGATTGAGGATTTTCGTGATACTGAGGATGAAATTCGATGATGGGTGATGGGTATTGTGAGATGAATATTGAATCAAGCTAAAGCAAGACGAAGATTATAGTTCTAATTTGAAGGTTAGGTTTCAGAGAAGAAGATTGAGAACTTGAGAATTTGGGATTTCAATTGAAGGTATTATTTTCTTAGTCAATTGAATTTAAACTATGTTATCTGTGATGTGTGTGTACATGTTTAGTTTTTGTGTTGTTGTGTTAAAATTTTTAAGACTGGAATCAAATTAGGATTTTTAGGAAAATCAGAACTTAGAGTTCTTGAGTTGAGTTATTGTGTATGAGTCTTGGTGGTGATTTAAATAACTAAGGGGAGACCTATAATGGAAGTGCTGGAGTTAGTAATGGATTATTAGAATTAGATATTTGGTGGTGATGGAGATGTTGCAAGTGGAATAAATTTAGTGAAGTATGAGACTCTGAAATGGTAATGGAACTAAGACTGAGGTAGGATGGTAGATGTGCAATTGAGTTGAGCTCAGCTGACTTTGGAGATGCAATTATAGTTAATGTAGCAGGTGGAGAATGTTAGACTACAGTTGTTTGTATTGAATTGTATTGGATTGAAACAGTCCATTGTTGAGCTGAGTTGTGCTGGTAGCAATATTGCAGGTGATATCTTGAAGCTGAGATTCTCGAAGTAACTGTTAGGTTGTTTCTTGACCTAAGCTGAAGATATTGATAATTGCATTGAGGTTTAGATGTATGGAATGAAGTTGATGTTTATGTTTAAGATAGAAGAATGGATGTAGGAGTTTTCTTGTGTTTGGCTTGTTATGTATTGCATCATTTAGTCTTGGCATGTTAGGTGTTGCACCTTGTTGGTGCATTAGTATTCTTTGGCTCGGAGTAATGGCTCGGCTCCGTGTAAAGGCTTTGCCTTGAGCGTTCAAATTTCGGTCAGAACCCGATCGACCTAGCTTACCTCGACTTAGACCATCTGACTAAGTTGAATCGTTTTGACTCACTGAGTCCCCTGTCTTGACCGATTTGACTCAGTTGACCCGATCTTATCCGTTTGACCATACTTTGACTCATTGACCCTTGTCCTGACCTTGACCTTTGACTGTGGACTTGACTTAACCCTAGACGTTGACTTCTTGGACCGTTAGTGACCGTTAGATGGACCACTTGTGTAATGGGATAGTTTAGTGGGCTGTGTTCGATTAGGCTCATTAGGGCTTGGGCTTAGTGTCGTTTTTTCTTAGATTGAGGATTTGGATCCCTTATGGTCCGAATCAGTCTTCGACTCCTTCTACACGTTGCAAATCTCTTCTAGATTATTCAAATGGACTATAGTAACAACTCAATTGAATTAGTAAACCTTTTGATGTGCTAAAGATAGATAATAAAAGGTGTAGAATCATAATGGGCTTAGAACCATTAGATAGTTCACTTAGTTTATAATTAGAGAATTGTATGAGATTATGTTATGAGCTTTGTGTGAGCCTTTTGGCTAATTTCTTAGAGTACTTGTGTGATTAGCAGTTACTCTCTATTAACAACGATCGATTCAAAGGATGAACCAGTAGATCGTGGATCTCGAGGTAGGCATGGCTTGTCGTCAAATCGGTGGGAATTTTATAACCTTTTTGTAATTATTAAGTTACTTTATATGCGAGCATGATGAGTACTTACTTTCTGTTAGCATGTTGTTTGTGATTGAATGGGTATGTTGTGTGATATGTGTTGGGTGGTTCCCCGCGAAGATTGTATGTGATTCCCCATAGCTTTTTGCTAAGTTTAGTAGGGCAATGCTATGTTGTTTGAATATTACTTAGTAGCCCGGCTTTACCCCGGATAAATAGTATTACATTTTATTGTCTTAAGATAGTAGTCCAGCTTTACCCCGGTTGATTATTACCTAGCAGTCCAGCATTACCCCGGTTGATTATTATGTATACTACAATTTATTTGGGGAAGTCACTCTGTGCATATCATACTTGATTGTTCAGTCTTAGTAGTGTGCTGGGTTACTATGACCTTGACTTAGGAAGAAATTCTAGGTTCATGACTGGATATGGTCATTATTTGGAGACTTCGGCCTACAAATAATGATTGGGACTTTTTGTGAACTCTGCTTTATGGGTTAGATCATAGTAATCAAAACCTTATTATATTCTAGACTTAGATGGTGGCATTGGGTTTATGAGGTGTACTCATTCCACGATAATATCTTACGGTACCTAGATTCATGTTATCATTTGAGACTGGAGTTATTCCTAACATCTTCTACTCCATTGAGTGAGACGAGGTTGGGATAACATATGTTTAGGTTGTTTGATTCGTTTCTCGTAGATCCATCCGGTGGTGGATCTTTCATGGTTATTGCCACTATGGACGCAATATCTGGGGATGCGAGTTGAAGCAATCTTCTGCTCTATGTTGTGTGCAAATATGTTTACCGTATTTTCTTTAGTAAAACTGTGATGCATGTTGGTGATTACATGAGAGTTATATGTTTCCATTGAGCACCCCTTTGGGATGATGTGCTCACTCGTTCCCACTACTTTTTCAGGTTTCAGAAGTGATGGCGCGCATGGAGATATTCGTTTCGTAGTTCGAAGTTTTAGCAGATTAAGAACGTTTATGTATTCTTGTTTATCTTTAAACATCACATTAATATACCTGGATTGATTGGGGTATACTCAAACTAATTGGGGTATACCCAATAAGACAAAATAGGGTTATTTTGAAGTAAAACCAAGCCACCCCTTAACCTTGTTTTTTCTAAATGGCTAAAATGCCCTTGGTTAATTAATACTAAAATTCTGATTAGGTTAATTAATTGAGTTTAGATTAAAATTTTGAAATTATGAGTTAATTAATACTAAAATTGATTAGGTTAATTAAAATTGAGTTAATTAATTTAGTAGATTAACCTTTTGATCCGTCTTATGAGTTCGATTTCGATCCAAAAATTTTGGTTTTGAAAATGCATAAAGCCGGCAAGGTCGTGGTTTGAATAAGCTTCCGACCAAACATCCGCCGGAATGGTCAACTTTGAATAAGGTGCCGATCGCTCTTCATGCCGGGGCAGTTGTCAACTTTGAATAAGCCGGGGCCGACCAAATATCCGCCGAAATGGTCCTCGGATGAAGAACACTAGACTATCTTGGCAGCAATGTTGCGGTCGGCATGTAAATATTTCTACCCTTCCTGGCTATATTAATCTCGGCATGCAAAAATATACAGCCTTGCCTAGTCGACATAATATGGAAGATGTAATTTACTTTATTCATTCAATTTTGGTTACTACATTGATTGAAACATAAAACCTAATCCTTGTCGACGGAAAAACGAATGCACTTAGCATGTGCATTTAGCCTTTGAACCCCTAGGCGACCCTAGTGGACGAGTTATAGTCTCGCGAGGGTTTACATAGAGGTCTACCCACAAAACCTACACTAAAACTTCTAAAGCCATCAATCTTCCTCCTCCGAAGACGATACACCCTCCATCATCTCAGGGCATACTTGGGGATTTTGGATTCCATGAATTGATAGCTTGCATCGAATGCTAATGCTTCCCCCTTTTCCTCCAAGTAGCGCGCTTTGGCGACTTCATGCTACAAAAACAAAGCACAAACTTACTTTGTTAGTGCGGTTTAAGTTGGAAGATCAAACAACATGGATCACGTAAAATAAACCATAAAAATACTTACAAATTGTTCAATGGACAAGTTAAAGTGGGGAGCGTTGAAATTTGGTTTTTGGACAGCTAAATAAGCAAGTATCGCATTTTCAATGACTATGTGCCTATCGTGCACTTGTTGAACACTTCTTGAGTTAGGATTCCCACACTCTTGGCTAAAAGTGTTGTGAACCCTAGCCCAAAAGGTTGTGGAATCCACCTTACGGGAGGACTGCCTTCGATCTCTAGTCTCCGCATACCAAGCTTTGTGATTGCCAAATCTTCATTAGAATCAAATGAAGCCATTTCTGTGTGTAGAGAGCTATTGGGTGAGTTATATGGAGTGTGTGATGATATGAGCTTTGGAGAGTATATGCAAATAGTTGTGTGTTGTTTTGTGGAGATAAGTAGTGCATTTATAGGATGGTGCCCAAATTTGGCCGTTATAGTGTCCAAGTACAAGTGAATCAATGCAATTGTACTTGCAAAAATTTGAGTTTTGAAACCTCCGGCGGGGTCAAAATTTGCTACAATGCCGGGGTCGCAAAACGGCCGGAAATGTATGGGTTCATTAGCATGTCGGCCAAAATACCGCCGGCATTTTCTTGTTTTGTTTCCCTCCCGACCTTATATGATTTTAGGCATCAGAAGAATGGTTTTTTTTCAAGATATGGCCGGCAGGGTTTCTATTTTTGTACACTTCCGGCTACAAAAACGCCGGCTTAGTTGGAATCATATTACCTTGCCGGCCCTGGTAACTACACAATTTTTGGTTGACAGGGCCGGAAGTCTGACATTTCACAAACTTTCCGGCCCTGGTAACTACACAATTTTTTTGTTGACAGGGCCGGCAGTCTGGCATTTCACAACCTTGCCGGCCCTGGGACAGCCGACAGGGTAGCTTAAAAAAAGCATGCCGGCAAGGTAATACGACACTTTATATAGCTAAACAAACCATTCATTCAACAACTAGAAATCCAACATTTTTTGTCCAAAATACGAAACATGTCCCATAAACCGAAAAAAACATTTGTCCACACCATTAACTTAAACATTTGTCCACCACAACATAAAGAAATGAACTAGGAAAGCATTCATTGGCCACGACCACGACCACAATGACCACGGCCCCGTTTTGGAACACTACCTTCACCACCATGACCACTGCTGCTACCTTCACCACCACAACCACTGCTGCTACCTTCACCACCAGGAGCACTACGAGTCCTCTTTTTATCAGCCTTTATCTTGGCTTGTGCATCCTTAATAGTTTTTTCTTCCACCTACTTCAGCCTGAAGTTGCTTGAACAATAGATGGGCATCCTCATTGTCAACATTGAAAGCATAGTCAATGTGCTTGCTTTGCACGGGTTCTCCTCTATCTTTCGCGCAACATAACACCCTCACAAAGGTCTTCAACTGATCCTTCTATATTCAATTAAACAACAAACAATTAATAGAATGATTCGGTAATGCAATCAATCTTAAAATAGTAAGAGCAACTCTAAAATACTTACAAATATCTTAAGCAATGTTGCTGGGTCTTTCGATTGATCTTCTTCTTACGAGCCAGTTCTTGGTAGTCATTGGCCTAATCACAGTAGGACGATCCCAACCCCAAGTACCACGCCATGTATTTCTCGGTAGCTTCATGATCCGGTGGTCACCTCGTCCAAAAGACTCACATCGATTTGACCGCGACGCCTTTATCAGCCCAATGTTCTTGAGTTGGTCTTTGGAAGGTAAGAGACGTTCATACCTTTTTGGGAGGTGGTGCAATCACTCATATCCACAGTAAAGGCCGGATTTGCTGCATCGAAATGAGGTTCTTCTTATACGTAACCCAATTTTCGCATTACCCGATGTGGATCGTACATTGAAAATCCTTCAAACACAAGTCAATCAATGGTCCATAGTATAATGCAACAACTTCGTTTCTCCTTGGGATTAAACCTTGATTTCTATCCTCTCGATACGGATCAAATATCACCTCTTCCGCAGTCAAATTGTCGATGGAGGCTCGGAGTTTCATAAGATTTTGTGGCATTTCCTTATCCTGAGTACCCTTAAAACCGTACCTTTGCGCTCTTGGCAAATGAACCGGAACACTGTTATCCACTTTGACGTAAGAGTTGTCTTTGAACAAAGAAGGGAAGCGTTCATATATCCAAACCTATGCAAAAAGAAAAAAAAAGTTTAGTAAGAACCTTATCTTACGAGAATTTTGGGAATATAAATGTGTTAGACAATAAAATTACCTGGAAGAGACATGTGTTTCCGTTAACTTGCTTAGTGAGTGCCCTAGAAGATTTTGTCAACTCATTGTTCAAGAAGGCGACCACCGCAGTATCCCAAGAATACCCACGCATCTCATGTAAGGGATCCAATAGTTGCAAGTAATCGGCCTCGACTTGGTTTCGGAACTTTCGGGGAAGATACATCTGCCCAGGGTGTATAGAAAATAAGCGTCCGCGGTAGCATTGATTCGCACCGGGTGCAGCGTTCCTTCCCTATCAAGGATTTCCTAAGTCTTCAATAATCCGTCCCTCAACTTCTTCACATTAAACTTCTTGGTTAGTCGACCATCCTTCTTGTCAAGAACATCATCCGTCTGAACCTGACTCCAACCGAACAATTTCTTGCTCAATTCGTAAATCTTCCCAAAAGAAATGGCATTATCGAATCCCTCAGTGACTGCTTTTCCATCAACCTCGAGGCCTAGAATTTGTTGAGCATCATCAGGAGTTATCGCCATCTCACCGAATGGGAATAACATAGTATCAGCCTCTCCGTAGAACCTTTCACAGAATGCAGAGATGGTAACTTTATCATGATTAATATTCGAACTCTCCACCACAGGCAACAACCCGGAGTTCCTCACAATCACTTTCACCTCCTCACATTCCAAGTCAAGATTCCAAGTATGCATCACTGAACACGAAGCTTGGCGCCTCATAAGACGGATGGCATGCTTGTGATTCTAAATACCAAAAAAAAAAGAAAATGAAAAGAAATACAAACAATTGATGCAAATTTAATTAAGATAGTTACACACTTGAATAAATAACAAAGACGGATTAAGATTACTTACGATCGTATTATGGACCGTACATGCCCATAGTGTTTGTATCCATAAATAACAGCTCCACCATCTGCTGGGGTCCCTTTTGGAGGCTCACCTTCTTTCAGTGCAACCATCAAGTATTTGGGAGGCATGTGAGAATCAGCCGGTTTAGTGATCACCCTCTTCTTCGTTTCGGTTGAAGTTGAAGCCGAAGCTTCGGTGGCATGAACAATAGCCAGAGTTTGTTCTCCTTCTCCATCTCCTTCTTTTTCTTGTTCCTCTTCCTCTTCAAAAATTTCATCTTCGATGATATTCTTACCTTTATCTCCATTACCATCATCATCATCACCATCATCATTACCTCCTCCACTCCCTCGGGCATGTCTTGATCACCATCATCATTGTTACCTCCTCCAAGCAATGGGATTGGTTTCATCAACATCATCATCATCACCTCTTCTACCAGATGGAATTGATTGGTCTTCATCTCTGGAGTCTCGTCCCGAATCATTGGGTTGGGATAGTGGTTCTAAGACCTTTGTCGTTCTTTTACTAACATATACCACTCGATGTTTTGAAGACAAGAGTTTATCACCAACACGAGGAGGGTTTGAAGGAGGACTAAGAGATGCTTTCTTCTTTGCCATTCATAATCCGAACAAGAACAATCGGAAAAAAAAAACATTACAGTGCCAAGAAAGTTAGACATATACAACATATCCGAGGCTGAAAAATGGTAGGTAAGGTCGACCAAAAGATGAGTGATGGCTAAGACAAAGCCGGCAGTGTATCATCAAAATAGCCTTCCACGCACAAAAAAAATATAGGATTTTTCATTAAACCCGCACGGAAGGTCCATTTCCCACACATCGGTGAAAAATAGCAGAAATGGTTTTATATAAATACCCTTAGGACTCAAAACTCTAGGCATCAGGAAAAATTATAAACAAGTAGCCGGAAGGGTAAACAATAATAAGATGCCGGCTTCATTAAAAGAAAAAAGACGCAGGAATGGTATACGAGATGAATAACTCCGCTGCCCCCGTTTAGTAGCGATTCATAGAAACTATACATCCCAAGCAAGTTCTTCAACCTTATACCATCCCTACCAAACACTAACTAAGAAATCTTGGAAGGTCGATAAAAAAACATTGCTAAGGCCGCAACTCGCCAATTCACAAATTCGAATTTTTCGACGTAATTTGACATGCAAACATGAAATCGAAGTACTAGAGTGAGTTTAAACAAGCCCTTACTTTCTTAAGCGCACCATTTCACGTGTTTCGGCGGGAACAATTTCTTCTTCTTCAACCGTTTTTTTCTTCACTTTCTTAGCAACCAAATTTGCAATTCCGTGGATTATATTCATTGGGTTTTCGATTAGTTTCTTTCATACGAGTTGCCTTCTTCCGTGGTGGATCCATTGATGAAGATTAATCGGAATTTTCGAATCGACGATTTTAACGAATTGATCGACGAGTTTTGGTGGTGGTGGGGGTGATGGAGCCGGTAAGGTTGTGGAGGAGAAGAAGAAGACAAGAAGATGAAATGAAGAGAATCAAAACTGATTTAGGTAGTAATTAGAGTTATAATGAGAAAGGGTAATTTTGTAACTTTACCCATTGACCTCCCCCTTTGCCCTTAAAAAAGAGTCCCTTTAAAATTGGGTATACCCCAATTAGTTTGGGTATACCCCAATCAAGCCAGGTTAATATATTCATATCATCTGAGAGTTTTTATTTATGAAGTAATCAGAGTGTTCAGGTATTAGTTTTGTTTTACTTATGAATTTTCGTTCATTAAGTTAGTAATCAGAGTGCAGGTTTAGGTTATTTTATTATTAGTTAAGCGGGTTTTAGAGTTGGGGCGTGACATATACGCATCCAATGAAATTGTTTTTTTTTACTTACAACATAGAAACCAATTCACGTCTTCCTTGGACCGCCTTTCTAGTCATCAGTTGTTTAGTACAACCAACAGACAAGCACAAACCAAAAAATAAATCATGTTTTATGCTAGCTACGAGAAAATCCTTAAGATAGAAGAGATGTGTTTTTATTTTATTTATCAAGGAAAAGGGAGCACAAAAATCCGTATAAAAAAATTGTAAACAAAAATTCAAAGCTCTCAAAACACAAGGAGATGAAAAAGAAACAAAAATAAAAGTAAACCCTGACTCCTCCTGATTTGCAAAAATACTGGTGCACAAAAATCTTCAAACTATATTTTGAAGTGTAATGTAGCATAGTTAGTCAAAATCAAACAAAATATTCGATAAAGTTTTTCTTGTTATAAACGTTTATTTATGTTAATAATATCTAGGGTAAATCCTGTTTATTACCGGGATGTCCTTGTGTCTAGCCTATATAAATAGAGGTTGTATTCTCCCTTCTTGATACACACATTAATAAGAATTCTTCTTATCTCTCTACTTTCTCTGTCTCTTTCTTTGTGTCACACTACGTTATCGCGCACTTGCTCACCAACTCGAGTGGTAATCCTTTATTCTCTTTTGTGTTAAACTTTATTTTAATTTTGTCAATCAAAAGCATCCATGTACGTTGCGTACTACGTGATGACGGACTTCATTTTCGTTTTTTTTTTTTTTTTTTTTTTTTTTTCTTTTGGTATTTTGTTTTCTATACGAAGGAATCTCTTTAGTATTATTGGTTTGATTTTTGTAATCAAATCGATTATCTAACAAAAAGAGAATATACGATAGTATTGATTTACATATATCTAATCAAATAGGTAATATGTATGTCATGATTTCTTTTCTTTTATTTTGTATTTTTTTTTATCCGATATCAATGAGTTTTTTATTTTTTTTATGAAAAAGAGATATCAATTAACCCTATATGATAATAATATTTTGAGTCGGTACAAGAGGGCTTTTCTTATTTCTGCTAAAAAGTAATGTTCTGCTATTGATGGGTCTCTTTCGTGAATAGTATCCTTTGTACATATTTGTTCCTAACTTTGCTAGCAACTACTGCTACTATACGCGATTTTTTTATTTTATTTTAAATTTTCTTTTCATAAACCTAAGGCACATGTTCTGTTAACTCAACATATGTTACGTGTGTGAAATAGCACACGTATCCTGTTTCTCAAGTAAATGTGAGTATATAAAGACTTTATGTCTCGGTTGTAAGATACACAATATTGTTAATAAAACAAAACGTTTTTAAGTCTCTTCTGTTCTATTAAGTTCTTGTTAACCCTAAGTTCTTAGTTTCAACTTGGTATCAGAGCAAGGTTAGCGATCCTTTTCCATTATGTCTACCGAATCGTCAACTATCTCCTCTACAATGTCCTCAACTACTTCCGCTGTTATCAACTCAACTATATCTTCTCTACAATCTTCTGTTATGTCATCAATCCAGTTTTCGCAACCTCATCACATCATCACGGTCAAACTGGATGAAACTAATTATTCATTATGGCGCGCTCAATTCTTGCCGTATCTCCAAGGTTATGATCTTGATGGTCATATTACTGGTACAACACCTTGTCCTCCTTCTCCCGTTGATGGTGCAGTCCCTACACCTGCGTTTCTGTCTTGGATAAAACAGGATAAAATCCTAGTAAGTTGGTTGTTCTCTTCTCTTACAACCGAGACATAAAGTCTTTATATACTCACATTTACTTGAATTACAAGGAAAGGATATTTCCTAACTAAAGTTGGTTTCCTAAAATACAAGTTTCTTGAGAAACAGGATACGTGTGCTATTTCACACACGTAACATATGTTGAGTTAACAGATTGCATATGCTATTTTGTCCTGTTTGATGGCTCCAGACATAGACATGAAAAATCTATAGGGACCCGCAAATAATGTAATCATGCTTTTCCCTCCCATATGTGTCAAAGACTCAAAGTTCAATGGAATAGAAAAGCATACAAGCCCTCTGTCTATACACCGGATGCCTAATCATTAAAATATACTAGGCATGTGGAGGTGTCGGCTCCAGTTTTTCTTTATGATTCTTTTTGAATCTCTGTAGTCTGTACACTTTGAATCTCTTTATGATTCAATGATTACATAATTAGATCACTATTATTATATTATTTTTTCCTACAAAGAGGCATAATAGCTTGTACAATCTTCTAACAGTTTCATGCTATTTTTGTCCTGTTGTACGACATATTCTTTGCATAATTTACACAATATTATTATTTTATTTTTCTTTCTTATCTTTTCTGCGTCCTTTAGTAAGACAAAGAAGATGATAATTTCTTGGTTCGGTGAAAGTACTTTACAAGTCATGTAATTATGTTACACACCTATCCAAGCCAAAACTCAGAAGTTAAACTTCCAAAAATTATATTATCACAATTTTTTTTTTCTCTGTAAAGGGAACCTAGTTTCCACGATAATATACTAAAATTAATGTTTTTATATTATCACAATTTTTTTTCCCATTCTCTCTAAAGGTTATGTATCATCTCTTACTGCATATTAATTATTTATTGGTCATGTCTGGCTATGCCGTCTAACCAATTTATTTTCTTTTCTTTTTATTTTTCTAAAGGAATATATGAATTTTGCTAATGGCAAGTTTGCAACAAACGGTGAAGATACATGTCTTGTGGACAGTGCTACAACACATACAATTCTTCGTGACAAACGGTTTTTCTCCCATTTAACATTAGTTGCGGCTACTGTTAGTACAATATTAGGGACCTCTAAACTTACTGAGGGTTGTGGAAAAGCCTTATTAATTAATTTTACCTAATGGTACAAAAATCCATATTAATGATGCCCTATTTTCAACAAAATCTAACCGAAACTTGTTGAGTTTTAAAGATATTCGTCTTAATGGGTATCATATTGAGACAACAAATGAGGCCAACATAGAGTATCTGTGTATTACTACCATTGTCTCGGGAAAGAAGCAAGTATTAGAAAAGCTCCCTGCCTTGTCTTCTGGATTGTATCAAACTATCCTTATTGAATCACATCTTGTGAGTCATCCTAAGACTTCTGATCCCGGTGTTTTTAAACTTTGGCATGACCATTTGGGTCATCCGGGATCAACTATGATGCGTAGAGTTATTGAAAACCCATATGGACATCCTCTAAATAGACTAAAAGTCTTATCATTTAATGATTGTCCATGCATCGCTTGTTATCAAGGAAAATTGCTTATTAGGCCATCATTGATGAAAGTTGGCATCGAATCACCTAATTTTCTGCTACGAATTCAAGGTGATATATGTGGACCAATTCACCCTTCGTGTGGACCATTTAGTTATTTTATGGTTCTTACTGATACTTCAACACGATGGTCACATGTTTGCTTACTTTCGACTCGTACTATTGCATTTGCAAGACTTCTTGCACAAATTATTAAGTTACGAGCTCAGTTTCCAGATTTTATTATTAAAAATATTCGTCTTGATAATGCTGGTGAATTTACCTCTAAAACATTTAATGATTATTGCATGTCAATTGGCATTGATGTTGAACACTCCATCGCTCATGTGCACACTCAAAATGGCTTAGCGAAATCATTTATTAAGCGCTTACAATTGATTGCACGACCATTAATCTTAAGGTCTAACTTGCCATTTTCAGCATGGGGTCATGCAATATTACATCTTAAAGATTGGTCCGTATAAGACCAACAAGCTATAAAAAATACTCACATGTACAACTCGTATATGGGCATCAACCAAATATATCTCATCTTCGAACTTTTGGTTATGTTGTGTATGTTCCCATTGCTCCACCATAGAGAGCTAAAATGGGTCCTCAACGTAGACTCGGCATATATGTTGGCTATGACTCTCCATCTATCATTCGGTATTTAGAACCTCAAACAGGAGATGTTTTTAAAGCAAGATTTGTTAATTGCCAATTTGATGAGTCAAATTTCCCGTCGTTAGGGGGAGATAAGCCAAAACTTTCCGTGAAATTTCATGAAATACACCATCATTAGCCTACTTTGATCCTCGTACAAAACAATGTGAACTTGAGGTTCAAAAAAATCATACATTTGCAAAATATTGCGAACCAAATGCATGATGCATTTACTGATACAGGTAAGGTTACAAAATCACATATACCTGCTGCAAATACTCCCGCGAGAGTAAGTATCTCAGAAGAACATCATGATAATCAGTCCACGATATGCTTAAAGCGTGGAAGACCTCTTGGTGCAAAGGATTTAGTTCCGCGAAAAAAGAGATCAGTAGTTGGCATACCGAAAAAAAGCCATTCTCTTTGAAACATTGATTGATCAATCAAATACTGATACGCAAGTTGCACCTGAAGAGGCACATGTACCTCAAAACAGTGAGATCTCTATAAACTATGTTGGTACAAGACAAAACTAGGATAGGAATACAATTATTCCTGATAGTAAATTTGCTTTTACAGTTGCTTTGGATGTCATTGAAAATATTGATGATCCTGAACTACAATCTATCGAAGAATGTCGACGTAGAAAAGATTGGCCTAAGTGGGAGGTTGCAATCCAAGCAGATTACAACTCATTAGTAAAACGTGGAGTTCTTGGTCCTATTGTTGTAACTCCTGAAAATGTAAAAGATTTCAGATACAAATGGGTATTCGTACGAAAGCGTAACGAGAAAAATAAAATTGTGAGATATAAAGCTCGACTCGTTGCACAAGGTTTTTCACAAATACCAGGTATTGATTATAAAGAAACTTATTCTCCAGTGATGGATGCCATCACATTCCAGTTTCTTATTAGTTTGGAAGCTTCAGAAAAGCTTGAAATGCGTCTTATGGATGTAGTTACAACTTATCTTTCTGGGTCACTTGATATTTACATTTATATGAAACTTCCCGAGGGATTTCGTATGCCTGAAGAAGACAAGTCCAAAGATCGTAGTGTATACTCAATAAAACTTCAAAGAGATCTATATGGACTAAAGCAACTGGAAGAATTAATGTGGTATAATCGCCTCAGTGAATATTTATTGAAAGATGGATATACCAATAATGCTATGTGTCCATGTGTTTTCATTAAGAAATCCAATTATGGGTTTGTTATTATTGCAGTATACGTTGATGATCTAAATCTTGTTGGAACTTTAAAGGAATTCACTGAAACCGATGCTTACTTTCAGAAGGAATTTGAGATGAAATATCTTGGTAAAACTAAGTATTGTCTTGGTTTACAAATTGAGCATGTCTCAAATGGGATATTTTTCTATCAATATACTTATACAGAAAAAGTCTTAAAACGATTTTATATGGACAAAGCACATCCACTGAGTTCCCCTATGGTTGTGAGATCAATTGACGTGAATAAAGACCCATTTCGACCTAAAGAAGATGGTGAAGAACTTCTTGGTCCGGAAGTGCCATATCTAAGTACAATTGGTGCTCTTATGTATCTTGCAAATTGCATAAGGCCAGATATTGCTTTTTCAGTTAATCTGTTAGTTAGATACAGTTCTGCTCCAACTCGAAGACACTGGAATAGAATCAAGAACTTATTACGTTATCTTAGTGGCACTATTGATTTATGTTTATTTTACCCTTATGAATCTAAGTCAAAACTAATTGGGTATGGAGATGCAGGTTATCTTTCAGATCCACACAAAGGACGATCACAAACTGGGTATTTGTTTACTTATGGATACACGGCTATATCTTGGTGGTCAGTGAAGCAAACAATTTCAGCTACATCTACAAATCATTCTGAACTAATAGCAATCCATGAAGCAAGCCGTGAGATCATCTAGTTAAGGTCAGTAATACATCATATTCAAGAATCATGTGGACTTCCTTCAACTAAAGATTCACCGCCTATATTATACGAAGACAATATTTCTTGCATTGCACAACTAAAGGAATGATTTATCAAAGATGATCGAATAAAGCACATCAGTCTGAAGTTCTTTTTCTCACATGATCTACAAAATGGTGGTGTGATTGATATCCAACAAGTACGTTCAAGTCACAATCTAGCAGACCTCTTCACGAAAGCATTACCAACTTCTACATTCAAGAAATTAGTTCACAAGATTGGAATGCGTCGACTTAAAGATTTGTAGGACAAGATTTCGCTGAATTATCCATCAGGGGAGAATCATTAGGACTTAAACGCGCTGTACTCTTTCCTTCGTCAAGGTTTGTCCCACTGGGTTTACTTGTCAAGGTTTTAATGAGGCAGCATATGCATGTCCCACACTGTTCTGAGTCTCACACATTTCAGGTTTTTTTTATCTCTTGATTTTCCTGATATATTTTTATGACTTAGACACAGTGGTCATCAGGGGGAGTGTTATAAACGTTTATTTATGTTAATAATATCTAGGATAAATCCCGTTTATTATCGGGATTCCCTTGTGTCTAGCATAAATAGCGGTTGTATTCTCCCTTTTTGATACACACATTAATAAGAATTCTTCTTATATCTCTACTTTCTCTGTCTCTTTCTTTGTGTCACACTATTTCTAAGCAATAAATTTTTTTTTTTGACAGAAAAGGGCAAATTTAAATTAAAAAGTTTTGAGTCAACAAAATAGTGACACCAAAACACACCAATTACACAGATGAGTTTACTACTACATCCCAATTACAAATCAGGTTAGACAAAGTAAAACCTGAAAACATATCAGAGGCTAACCCCCAATTGAACAACAAACACTTTATGTCCGCAAGCACTTGATTCACATCTTTCACAAGGTTATTATAAAATAGTGACAGTCGGGTGCAAACGCAAGGAGATGAAAAACAAAAATAAGGCCGGGCTCCCGATTTGTACAAAAAGTTATGCACAAAAAAATCCTCAAAATATATATATTTTGAAGTAATGTGGCGTATATACAAGTTAATCAAAATCAAACAAAACATGTGATAAAGAAAATTATAAGAAAATTAATTTAAATTTAAGAAAATAGATATTCGTTGTAATATAGTGTCAGTTAGAAAAAAAAAAACATTAAATGCATATGCGCCTATACGGAAACCATTTAGTGCTTGGTTAAACATTTCATGAGAATGTTTATCAATGATTCGTTTTGTTTCATACTTGATCCTATTGGTATAAATATCATATTATATTAGACTAATTAGTGTCGCCGAGAGAGATTTATTCATGGAAAAATTGGATGTTGAGTATTCATTTAGCTACCAAAAGTTGAGATGCTGGCGTAAACTAAACACAAATGACACATAAAACTTGGTCAATGAAAATAAATAAGGGTTGAATTTGGAAAATTATATATTATTCGTAAATTTTGTTAGATAGAGATAGTTATTTTCACACAAAATGATTTATTAACTACCTTGCAAACATGAAGCACACTCCTCAAATAACTACTCATATAAAAGGAGAAGGCAGTGACAGGCTTGGCGCGCCTACGTCCAAAAGATATAACATGGCTTTACCCTCTTTACCATGCGTCATGCTGAAAAACACGAGGTTAACAGTTTTGTTATTTTATATATTGACTTTCGATTCTAACCTATCAGGATAAAAAGGCTTAGTGCTCGACTGGGATGGGATTAGGCTATGTTCAAGGGGTATGAGATGTCTTAGAGGTGAGCACAATACCGAGTTAACTTTTATTTTTTATAAATTACCTTAATACATACTTTTCCCACCATACAGACATGACATGCCTTCATCAAACAACGACACACGGCACACATAAAAAAAAAATTTAGATTGATTACTTTAACACATGATAGAAAGTTCATCAACGATTCATTTTACTTCATATTTGTTCTTATGTTTATAGATAGTACACTAGACTTATTGTGTTGTTGACTCGCTCAATGGGACATTATACAAACGATGAAATGAAAGTAAAACTAAATAATAAACATAGATAAACTCTTACTTCTACTCGCTCAAGTAAGAGTTTATCTATGTTTATTATTTTACCTGGGTAGGATGGTGGAGTAAACTAAATGATTATGGGAAAAATATTTCATTGATAATATTGAGTTAATAACTCGTCGACAAATCAGGAATGGGGTTTTTTATGAATTAACAATTTAATTTGGAAAATATGTCTAGGTAGAGATAGAAATTTTGGTTTATCCACCATACTTCAAAGATGGCTTCAAGAAGAAAAAATATCCAATCCCAACCAATTCGATTACATTTCTAACCCTTGTAAAAATGTTGTTTACCTAGGCAAGCATCTTAGTCTCTTTTACGAAAAAAGTGGACGAACGGTCAACTAACAAACTTAATGGAAAATATGTGTATGTAGACTCTGAATTCCAGCTTTAAGAGGATCCATGGACACTCTTAGATGGACAAGGTCGGACAAAATTTGCGCCATTTTCTCCGGAAAACTCAAACGACAATGAATTTAAGTCTAATATTTTAATGATATGTTCCTATTATAAGATTTTATATTGCTACCAGAAATGAATGCAATTCAAGATAGCAAACCTGACCATTTACCGTTCTTAATTTCAACCGTTAATTTTGAACGGCTGATATTCAAAGGGGTAGATGGTGGATTTATACATCTCGAATTGTGCTCATTTTTTGTAGGAATGTAGAGTCTTATAAGAAAATATACCATCAAAATATTGGACTTAAATTCATTATCGTTTGGGTTTTGCGGAGAAAATGGCGCAAATCTTGTCCGACCTTGTCCATCTAAGAGTGTCCATGGATCCTCCCTCTTATATGTATGTTTATGTAAGTAACTAAGAGAAATAAGTCGTCTTCACATAAAAAATCTTGGATATCCATCCTAACATTTGTTACTTATGGTGTCGTGAGAGTTTATATATTTATTGGGTTTCTCCTAATGTCATATTAGTTATTCCGATATTTAGAATAGCTGACCAACACGCAACAGCCAAAAAGAGAATTACACACTTTATTTGTTTTTGTTTTTTGAAGCATAACTACACGCTTTATGTTAGCTACGGCCCTATGCGGGGAGGTAACCAGAAAAGATGATTTTTTATTTTTTTTTGTTTTGAGTTTTTATACAGTTTTTTGGTTAATTATACACAGAAGAAATCATACGAAAACATTTGTACAGGAAAAGAGTAAAATTATACGCAGAAGAAAAGAGTAATAGGCTGTTTGGATAGCCATATAGAAGTTACTTTTCGACTTATTTAAGTCGAAAAGCAAGAAGTAAGTTTGGTAATCATGTTTGAAATCGACTTATAGAAGTTCTTTTTGGAGCAAAAAGTTTTTGCTTTTTGCTTCTGGTGTATCGACTTCTCACTAAAATCACTGGTTTTTTCAATTTGTTTCTTCTTTATTTTTCTCTCTCTACCAACCACATCCTTACTAATCTCGTTCATGAGGATACTACAGGAAATGAAAATCACAAATTAAGCGAAGAACGAAACAGTTTATCAAATTTTCCTAGATGCCTTCATTTTCTTCCCCAAATCTATTAATCTTTTCATAAATCAAAAATAAACAAAATTCGGATTATCAAATCTTTCGCCTGGTATTGGAATTTGTTCAAAACCATCATCACTTTCAACTTATTTTTAGATTACAATCCTACATGTGTAGGATTTTACAAGCGTGTTTATATCCTGGAATTAAATCTCTTGATCAGATCAGAGGGCCCTTGATTTTTTATTAAAAATTAATTACAATCTAATCCATATTATGAAGTTTCCTTATCCTTCTGATAAAATTATTTGATCTTCGATCATGTATACTCTTTGGCCACTCATTTAGTTATTAATGGAGTATATCAGTTCCCATTCATAGCCAAATTGACTTTGATTTCGTTGTCTTTTGGGAATTTTATAGAAAAAATCTATAACCAATAGTACGGTACAGATCAATGCCATCTTATAGTATCATTTTGTATTTGTTGATATATATATATATATATATATATATATATTATAGAGGGAGGATCCATGGACACTCTTAGATGGACAAGGTCGGACAAGATTTGCGACATTTTCTCCGCAAAACCCAAACGATAATGAATTTAAGCCTAATATTTTGATGGTATATTCTTCTTATAAGACTCTACATTCCTACAAAAAAATGAGCACAATTCGAGATGTATAAAACCACCATCTACTCCTTTGAATGGTGGTTTTATACATCTCTAATTGTGCTCATTTTTTTGTAGGAATGTAGAGTCTTATAAGAAGAATATACTATCAAAATATTAGACTTAAATTCATTATTGTTTGGGTTTTGCGAAGAAAATGGCGCAAATCTTGTCCGACCTTGTCCATCTAAGAGTGTCCATGGATCCTCCCTCATATATATATGTTCTTCAATTACATTTATCCTTAAATTAAGCATTATAAGGACATACAAGTCGGAGGTTATTTATATTGAGTTGTATACATTTTGCCGTACAAGCTCACCATCTACATTTAACTTAAAAGTAGAGCAGTTACCGAACTAACTTATATACTTTTTAGTTTCTGAGAAGTTCAGAAGCACTTCTGACTTCAACTTCTGCATCCAAACAGGCTATAAAATTACGGAAAATGGGTCATTTGTCCACAAAAATATAAAACATGGTTCAAATGGACGAGTAAAAATTATTATGGGTGAAATGGACAAAAAATTTTTTGTAAGGATGAAACTGGATTTATCCTGGCTTAAACTTAAAAAATGGCGAGGATGAAACTCGGATGCATCCTGATGTAAATTAAAAATAAGAAAAAGAATTTGAAAATGGGTAGGATGAAACTGGTTACATCCTCGACTATTTTTATATTTTTGTCCATTTAAACAAAGATCAAAAATTTAAATGTCTTTTTCACTCAGGAATTATTGATTTTGGTCTTTTTAACTAATTTTGTGATAAAATTATACACAAACATGCAAAACTCTCCAAACATAAGGTCCAAACTCCAAAGAGATAAAAATGAAAACCAAACTAAAGCAAGTAAATTAATAGCGGACAAAATAAAATACCCACTCCTCTAACCAAATTAAAAGTCCCACTTTTTGGGACGAAAGTATTACATAGAAGAAACCAAGCCTATGGTTGAAAATATGTTTAAAAGAGTGATCCCAGGCTAGGATCAGCGATTTGATTTCAAAGTATTGTATATACTAACTAGATTTTGTTCCTGTGCTACGCTCAGGCAATTTTTTTTTTAGTCATATTTTCTATTAGGTGTCGTGGGCCCCTATCAGGATACATTTTTGATTTGATGTTACACGGCCCCGGCGATCGCGATCTATTTTGATTAGGATTGGCTTCGCCTCGCCCCGTCCCGATTTGGTAAAGATCGTCTTTGCCTCGCCTCGTCAGGATACATTTTTGATTAGGTGTGGCTCGGCTTCGCCGCTCTTAGAATTCTAGATTTATATGTGGAATAGTCTCACAATTGTGTCGACTGTATCTTTTCATTAGGTATTTATATGAATACAAGTACACAGAATAGATGAAAGAATCATTCCTAATCTAAACAACTTATGACGAGAATACAGGAAGTTACAACTAGATACAACAACAAGTGAATGCATAGGACTCGGACTTTGTCAAGACTTGGTCTGCTGGTATGACCTGCAGTGTGACTTGGACTTGGTTGTTGTTGTGCCACCGTCGTGGCACATTGTATGTACACGTCCAATACCCCCCCTCAAGTTGGAGCGGGAGGATTATGAGGCCGAACGCCCAACTTGCTGACAAGACGTCTGAATTGATCCACTCCAAGTGGTTTGGTGAAGAGATCAGCTAATTGAGCTGCAGAAGGAATGTGTGTTGGTTTAATAAGACCAGATAACAGTTTTTCGCGAACAAAGTAACAATCAATTTCGATATGTTTAGTTCGTTCGTGAAAAACTGGATTTTCAGAGATGTGAATAGCAGCCTGATTGTCACAATAGACTGGAATGGGCTTCGGAATATTAACACGAAGATCAGTAAATAAATAATGTAACCATTGTAACTCAGAAGTTAGCCTGGCTAGAGCTCGATATTCTGCCTCGGCAGAAGATAATGAAATAGTTGGTTGTTTCTTGGATTTCCAAGAGATAGGGCTATTTCCCAACATTGTGAAATATCCTGTCGTTGAACGTCGAGTAGTTGGGCAACCTGCCCAATCCGAATCAGTGTAACCAGCAAGAGTCAAAGAACTATTGGCAGAAAGAAAAATGCCATGGCTAACCGTTCCTTTAAGGTAACGAACCACACGATGGGCAGCTTCCAAGTGACCAGTACATGGTTGCTGCATAAATTGACTTAAATAATTCACAGAGTATGTGATATCAGGACGAGTGACTTGAAGATAAAGAAGTCGTCCAATTAGGCGACGATAAACACTAGGGTCAGGTAGAGGATTGCCTGAAGATGGTAGAAGTTTAAGGTGTTGTTCCATAGGGGAAGGGGAGACCTTAGCACCTAAAAGACCAGAATCACTAACAATGTCAAGAATATACTTACGTTGACAAAGAAAAATACCTTGGGGAGAACGAGAGACCTCAATACCCAAGAAGTATTGTAACCGACCAAGATTTTTAAGCGAAAATTTTGATTCGAGTTTATGTTTTAGATCCTGAATAGCCAAATCATTATTACCAGTAATAATAATATCATCGACATAAACTAAAACGTAAAGAGAAATTGTACCTGAATGGAAGATGAAAAGCGAATAATCAGCACGAGATTGAATAAAACCTTCATCAAGTAAAGCTGTAGAGAATTTAGCAAACCATTGGCGAGATGCTTGCTTAAGCCCGTATAGAGATTTATTTAGTTTATAAACACGATTATCTCCCTTTTTCTGAAATCCTGGAGGAATTTTCATGTAGATATCTTCGTTTAGGTCGCCCTGTAAAAAGGCGTTGTTGACATCTAGTTGATGAAGTGGCCAATTATGAATGGCAGCAATGGATAGTAAAACACGAACAGATACTAGTTTTGCAACAGGAGCAAAAGTGTCATGATAATCGATGCCTTCCTGTTGAGTGTATCCTTTAGCAACAAGACGCGCCTTACGACGTTCAATTGTGCCATCCGGTTTATATTTGATTTTAAATACCCATTTACAGCCAATGGCGGATTTTCCGGGTGGTAAAGTAGTCATAGTAAAAGTGTCATTGTCTTGTAAAGCAGTATGCTCATTGAGAATTGCGTCACGCCAGTCCGGAATTTGGATGGCTTCCGTAAAGGTGCGTGGTTCATCGTTGATAATAACAGATGAGAGAAAGGCACGATGTTGTGGAGTAAATTTATCAAAGGAAATGTAATTAGTAAGGGGATAAGGTGAACTGGAAGTACATTGTTGAACCGAGCAAATGTAATCCTGTAAATGAGATGGACGACGACACTCTCTAGTTGAGCGTCGGACTGTTGGTTCTAACTCAGGTTGAACAAGTGTAACAGGACTGTTCATATCAGTAGAAGAGATTGATGGAGACGTACCTGAGGTGGAGGAGTCTGCTGATGTTAACGGAGTAGCCACAGGTTGCGGAGTTGATATGGGAGTGTCCTGTTGTTGACATGTAGGAAGTTGACGAGACATAGAAGAAGAAGATTCCATTGAGTCTCGGGAAATTGGGATGTTCAAGGAAGCTGGAAGGTCATCAAAATAAATATCCTCCTGCACAGAAGAATTTAAAAAATCTGTACTTGGAAGCTTCGCATCCTTGAATGGGAAATGAGTTTCATGAAATACCACGTCACGCGAAACAAAAGTGGTCTGAGTTTCAAGATTGAGAATAATATACCCTTTGTGATTATAGGGGTAACCTAGAAACACACCAGGAATTGCCCCGGAATCAAATTTAGAAGTAATTTTGGTATTGCGAGCAAAGCATAAGCAGCCAAAAATGCGCAAATGACGATAATTTGGTGGTTTACCCAAAAGTATCTCATGAGGAGTTTTGTTTGAGAGAATTGGGGTTGGCATCTTATTAATCAAATAAGTTGCGGCTAATATGCATTCTCCCCAGTAAGTGATAGGTAAGTTTGATTGAAAACGTAATGCCCTTGCCACATTAAGCAAATGGCGATGTTTACGTTCGACTACGCCATTCTGCTGAGGAGTAGATACACAACTGCGTTGATGGTGAATACCCTTCTCAGCAAACCAAGTTTGAATATTACGAGATAAAAATTCCGTCCCATTATCAGATTGTATACGTTGAAGGATAGGTAGATAAGGCACTGAATTACCAGTAGAAATATTGGTAATATGTTGCAAGTACTGTGTAGCAACAAAATGTGTAAAAAACTTGATAAACTTAAACGTTTCATCTTTGGTATGCATGAGATATACCCATGTGCAACGAGAAAAATCATCCACGATGGTTAAAAAATATCGTGCACCAGTAAAAGAAGGAGTCGAAAATGGACCCCAAATGTCACAATGTATTAACTCAAAACAACGTTTGGAAGAAATTTGATTTTTATTAAAAGATAATCGGCTTTGTTTAGCCATAGGACAAACATCACAAAGAAATTCAGAACTGGAATGAATATAATCAAAATTACGACATAAAAATTTGAAACGTTTTAAGCTAGGGTGACCTAGTCGACAATGCCAAACATCTACTGCGGCTTTATTGCATAAGACCTTGTGCTGCACTGGCTGTTGTTGATAGACTTGAAGATGATACAAGCCAGAGATGAAATTAGCCTGAACAATCACTTGTTTCGTTGCTCGGTCCTGAAAGAAACAAATGTTGTCGAAAAAATAAGCAACACAGTTTGATTGGTGAGTTAACTGACTCACAGAAATAAGATTAAATTTGAAATTTGGAATATGATGCACATTAGAAAGCTTTAGCGTAGGTGAGAAAACCACTTCGCCAATATGCTTAACCACGGAGAATGATCCATCCGGTAGTTGCATTTGAATTAATGATTTGACAGGCTTATAAGAAGTGAAAAACTGTAAAGAGTTACAAATATGGTGTGTAGCACCACTGTCTACGAACCATGGATCAACAAAGGAGGTAGTTAGAATCGTACCTGCGAAATTTGCACGATGTTCTATCTGTGCTGGTTCATTGGGAGGATTGATAAGAGCTAGAAGACGAGCATACTGATCAGCGGACAATGCTGGAATAGCTGGTTGAATAGCAGACGAATCAGACGGCATGGCTGTCGCAACGGCAGCAACTGGCAAGTTGTTGGTGGTAGTAGGGAATCCATGTAGCTTGTAACACTTGTCACGTACATGACCATGCCTGTTGCAATAGTCACAATGTGGTCGCTGGCGCTTATTCTGACTAGCAGGAGGACGAGACGAAGATGCAAAGTGCCTGCTAGTGTTAAGGGCAGCTGAATCAATAGTGGGTACTGGAGATGCAGTAATGTGTTGTTGTTCTTCCTCCTGTTGCACAAGGTTGAAGATACGCAGAGCTGTCGGAAATGGTTCCATTGTCAGGATTTGGCTTCTCAGATTCGAGAATCTGTCATGGAGACCCTGGAGGAATTCCATTGCTCTGTCTCTTTCAAGTCTTTCCAGCATATGCTTACCAGCACCACATATACATGCCTCAGTTGAAGCAACCAACGAATCGTACTGATCCCAAAGTGTTTTTATCTTGGTGTAGTAAAGAGACACAGGCATTGATTCCTGCTTGATGGAAGCTATTGCAGATTTCAAACGAAACAAAATAGGAGCGTTTGAGATACAAAACCTTACCTGCAGGTCCTTCCATATCGCATGTGAAGAAGCTGCATATAAGCAACTTGCACGGATGTCGTGGTGTATGTAATTAAGCCAACTTCCCACCAAGTCATCGCAGCGCTTCCAACAAATGTGTAAGATCATCCTCCTGGAGGTGGTAAAGATCCATCGACAAAACCTAGTTTTCCCTTAGCATTCAAAGCTTTTGTTATTCCTCTAACCTGTGCACCGTAATTGTCTCCTTGCAAAGAAAGGGGAAAAGAGAACTCGTGGTGGTTATCGGAAGGATGTATGACATAAGGGTCAAGAATTCTAGAGTTGTTGGATGACTCAGAGTGATGATTTGGGGAAGGAGGCGTGGATTGATCTGGTTTCACCATGATGATAAAGCAAGAATTGATAATAATGAAGAATCTAGATTGTGTATCAGAGATGAAGCGGAAGAGATAAATTTAGGGTTCCTAGGATCTACAAGGATACCATCTTAGAATTCTAGATTTATATGTGGAATAGTCTCACAATTGTGTCGACTGTATCTTTTCATTAGGTATTTATATGAATACAAGTACACAAAATATATGAAAGAATCATTCCTAATCTAAACAACTTATGACGAGAATACAGGGAAGTTACAACTAGATACAACAACAAGTGAATGCATAGGACTCGGACTTTGTCAAGACTTGGCCGCCGGTATGACTGGCGGTGACTTGGACTTGGTTGTTGTTGTGCCACAGCAGTGGCACATTGTATGTACACGTCCAATAGCCGCCCTGTCCCGTTACATTTTTGATTTGATGTTACACGGCTTCGCCCCGGCCGTCGCGATCCTTTTTGATTAGGAATGATGGCTTCGCCTCGCCCCGTCCCGATTTGATTTGGTAAAGCTCATCTTCGCCTCGCCCGTCCCGATTGGCATAATGAATTCACTGGGTTCATCATACTTATCAAACGGGAAAAAAGGCTACACGATTGGGATGTGGTAAAGATTGGAGATACCAACCTAATCATAGAAAAAATGGAGATGATAAATATGATTCCCTGAAACCCCTCAATCTTCCTAAGTTTAATAAATTCATATTTTTCAAGATTAGTAACTTAAAAAGATATTTATCTGTAAGCCTAACTTTTTTAATAATCCAATATTTTATTCAAACCAAAAATTTGAATATGTAATAAATTAGAATTGATGGTGTAAAAATTACAGTCGGTGCATTTAGTTACCTTGGTAGGGAATCTTAAGATCATTGGTGACTGCGAGTGGATTTCGTGTTCAAATGACCTTGGGGTCTTTTGGAACTCCCCGTTGACTCGGCTTGCCGCCTTGGTGATAATACAATAAGAATACTACAAACCCCAAATATATATCAATACCATAATTTAAATGGTTTTCCCTATATACCACCCACACTTTCCTAATTCCCACTCACATAAATTACCACCCTCACTTATCCTATTTACCACCTATATAAATTTTAAAATATCCTAAATACTACCTCTTGACTTTTTGTTTACACCCGCTAGTAAAATCACCCAATAACTAAAAAAATATTATATAAGGCCCTAGGTTACAAATTACTTCTTTCCATAGACCACCCTCTTTAACTACATCTCCGCCCACCTTCATCTATCCTTACTTATTTTATAAACTATAAAATTCTTGATTTTTCTTGTTTTTTAATGTTCATAGTCGTTGTATGATTAGCCGATGTAGACTTTTGTTTTTAGTTTGCCCAAATAACCCAATTTCATTGGCTTGTTGCTATTTTTGTTTTTTCCTTCTAAACTACTCTGTCCAATTACATAGAAGTAGAGCTCGATCGATTCATTTCCAAAGTTTTATTATAAATATTCAGGTAAAACACATGGGCTGCATTTATTGTTTTGATCTTCTTTTTGTTTTAGGTGCTTTGGCTTATGCGTTATATGATCGCTGATTCCTGGACGATTAAGATTGTTTGAGACAGTCGGATTCTAACTGACCAGGAGGGTATGTTGTCGTCAATTTCTGGACGACGGCTCCAGACGATCGTAGTCGCTTCATCTTTAGAGTTTTGACTATCTAATCAGAAATTCGTTCATCAATAAAATGAATACTTCCATAACATTAAAACAAATAAATGAATTAAGTACCTACGGTTAATATATAGTTTTTAATGAAAGAGGGGATTAATGAAGAAGAAGAAGTATTTTTTAATGGAATGGGAAGTTAATGATGAAAAGAAAAGTGGCCAGGTAGTCAAATTTAATTTGACTTTAATAGGTGGTAAATAGGAAAAATAAGAATTAGAAATATAATTATTTTTAATATTTTGAGAGAGGTGGTAAATAGGAAAAATATGGGTGGCAAATAGGTGAAACCATTTAAATATGTACTGAAGACCATAATTGTATTGTAAAAATGAAAATAAGATAATTTGTCAAGTCATTTAGTGTTGTTCATAGGGAACGAAAATGCCAGAAGCTACCTTTCCAGAATTCATCTCCTACTATTTCTGGACTTCATCGATCGAGAGAGAGTTGGAGGCATTTTGTTGTTACATATTCTGACGTACATGTGTGCATGCAGTGTCAACGTCAAGCTCTTCCCATACTTTAGAAAAATCATAGACATTGCATCTCACACAACTTTGTCTTTCTCTATTCCATTGCAAGCCTGCATAAATAGAACTATGTTTAGACATTAGTATCGCATGGTATCTTCTTAATCAACCACCAGTGAACTTGTTATCTTCCAAACTCACTGGCTTTGTGATTTAGCGAAAATCATACAATAATAATCAACGGGTTCCCATGCACTAAGACATATGCCATTGTACTGTAACAATTATAGCTCTTCCATGAGTTAGCCGCTGCATTTCCTCCCTATGCGGTGGTAATACATTATAATCGAGCTGTGTTTGGAATGTATATCCAAGACCAATGCTATTAAAAACATAAAAATGCACATATCAAGAAAGTACCTCCTGTTATTAATGTGAAATGCCTGTTATGATTCAACGTAAGAACTTTTGATCCCGAAACAGTACATATATGAAACTTGGATGCATCTTCTAGCATTTTACTGCTATCTAATTATACAACACAGTTATTATCAAAGTTATTATCTTCTAGAAGAATAAAAATATGAAGAATTTGAAGAGTAAATAACCTTGCAGAGATTGTACCCAATATCTCAAACCTGTCCACTACGCTTGTTCTACAGAGATTGCACCATTTCCAGTCAATTTTTCTCCGTAGCATAAAAAAATAATTAAAAGCTTTAGCCAGAAATATATCACAACATAAAGGGGCAGCATGCACATGCACTAACCCAGTTAACAACCGTGCCTCACTCTATGAACTGTCCAAGCATCACCCGTCTGAGATTGTATATCATTTTCTGAGCGCATTGCCATACAAAAAAAAATTTCAACTTCCTGCAATATTCATGAAAGGAAAACTCATCAATCAAAAAGATAATGCTAAACATGAGTTTATACCAATGGAAAAAATAAGGGTTCAGTTCTTTGATGCCTTGTGACCTTTCTCTATCACTTCAGATTTGCTAGCCTAGTAACTTCAAGGAAAGCCATAAAATAAAATAAATATACAAATATTAGTTGTAACTTAATATTCGAAAATTTTAGCCCTACATTCAAAAAGAGAAATACACAACGAAGAATTCAAAGAAATCTAATCACTATTCACAAACTAAACAAAATAATAATAACAACATGAGAGACGATGTAGTTCCCTGTGATTTTGATTGCTCTATTCATCAAGAAAAACACCTGATAAAAATCAAATAAGAAGAACGGAAACGAACGGAGTTAAGATACAATGGAATCACTAAATAAAAGAGAGAAGAGAACCGCTAAAAACGCAAAAAAAAAAAAAAAAAAAAAAAAAAAAAGAGAAAGACTGAAATAAGGATAAAAACAGTAAAGAACGTAATTTAAAAAGAGATGATGATTAATAAAAAGAAAGAAAAATAAAATTGAAGAAAGAGACCAGAAGGTGCTTTGTGAGGGAGTTTCACATAAATTACAGTTTGCGAGTTTGTTGTGGTTTCATCCATGCTTGTGTTATAAGGGATTAGGGATGCATGCTCTAGACTTATCGCCAATGGCATGCATAACGTAGATGTAAAACTACCTTTTCACAAATATTGCAATTGAAGGATGGAAAAACTAAAGGACCCAAAGGGACATATCTCAGGTTGATCTCCTGGATCAACTGCCTGAGTGTCCAGTTTGGTTTCCTTTCAAAAAGATTAAACATTATACCCTCAATTTCCACGTGATTCCTTCTTGATCTTCTTCCATTTGGCACTTTGTTTGGCGCCAGTTTGATCTTTTTGTTGGGGGAGACTTACCAAATCCGAGCCGCTATGTGCAAAACGAAACCTTCACAAGCAATGAAACACAAATGCGGAAATAACACAACTATGCAATATAGAAGCAATCACACACAACACGGCAATTACGTGGAAAACCCTCCAAGGTGAAGGGTAAAAAACCACGGGCAAATCTTCCACTATAATCAATAATGACACACAATTCTCCCAATTTGCCTAATTACACTCACCACTAGGGTGGATCAACAATTCATTCACCAATAAGATGAGATTCACTATCAATTTGACAATAGCAAGAGTAAGATTACTTACTACTAGAGTTTGAGCAAACCCTAGATTTTTCCCTTTTGAAGAGATGTGGAAATTGATCAATCAATCTTCACCACAACGAACCAAACGGATCTTTGACAAGAACCCTTTCTTCTTCTCTTCAAGATAACTTCAATCTCACCGAAAATGGTGGCTTAACTTTTCTCCCTCACTCACTCTCTTTCTCTACTGCCTCTCTCTTTTCTTCACAACAACATGTGAAGAAGATACACTCGTGAAGAAACTCTTCTCCTGATGCCTTTTTGTTATAACCTAACATATGCAACCACTTGTTAACTCCCCCCATTTGATAAGGGGGACCTTTCTGGACCATAAGGAGGGACCCGACCCAACAATCTCCCCCTCACGACTTATGGCGAGGTACCCATCACCACCAAACCCGCCCCGCCGCAGTAAATACACATGCTTGTACTTTGGTAGCGACTTTGTCATCATATCGAACCGTTGTCATCTGTATGGATCTTCTCAATATACAAAACCTTCTCATCGAGAACTTATTGTATCCACTGGTATCTAATATTGATGTGCTTGGACCTCGAGTGAAAACTCGAATTCTTGCTGATATGGATGGCACTCTGGCTTTCACAGTAAACGATGTACCTTTGTTGTTTCACACCGAGTTCTCTAACAAACCTCTTCATCCATATCATCTCCTTGCAACTCTCCGTAGCTGCAATGTACTCTGCCTCTGTAGTAGATAATGCCACACATTTTTGTAACTTGGATTGCCAAGACACAACTCCCCCTGCATAGGTAAATAAGTAACCCGATGTCGACTTGAGACTGTCTTGAGCACTTTCCAAATCTGAATATGTGTAACCAACTAACTCTGGATTGTCACCTCCATAACACAAACACATATTAGAAGTACCCCTTAGATACCTTAGTATCCATTTCATTGCTTCCCAATGCTCCATACCAGGATTTGATAGAAACCTGCTTACCACTCTAACTGCATAAGCTATATCCGGCCTTGTACACACCATTGCATACATCAAACTACCAACTGCGGATGCATAAGGAATATTCTCCATCTTCCGTTTATCAACATCATTCACAGGACATTGATCACGAGTTAACTTAAAATGGTTTTCAAGTGGACAACTTACCGGCTCAGCCTTGTCCATGTTGAATCTTTGCAACACCTTCTCAATGTAGCTTTCTTGTGCTAACCACAACTTCCTTGCTTTCCTATCATGAGTGATTTTCATTCCAAGAATACGCTTTGCTGCACTTAAGTCTTTCATAGCAAAAGACTTGCTCAAATCTGACTTCAACCTGTCAATTTTCTTCTTATCTTTGCCAACAATAAGCATGTCATCAACATATATCAAAAGAATAAGAAAATCACCATCAGCAAATTTTTGAATGAATACACAATGATCTGAAGTTGTTCTCTTGTACCCATGTTCCTTCATGAACGATTCAAACTTCTTGTACCATCTTCTAGGAGCTTGATTCAAACCATATAGACTCTTCTTTAGCTTGCACACCATGTGTTCTTTTCCCGTGACTTCAAAACCCTCAGGTTGTGCCATGTACACATCTTCCTCCAACTCACCGTGAAGAAATGTTGTCTTGACATCTAGTTGTTCTATCTCAAGATCCAAACTAGTTGTTAATGCCAAGACAACCCGAATAGAAGGAAATCTCACCACTGGTGAGAAAATCTCGTCAAAGTCAACACCCTTTGTCTGCTCATAACCTTTCACAACTAAGCGTGCTTTGTACCTTGGTTGCGAGTTACCATCTTCAGTCTTGATTCTATACACCCACTTGTTCTTCAGAATTTTCTGGTTCTTTGTCTTGTCAACCAAATCAAAAGTGTCATTCTCATCTAAAGAACCAACCTCTTCTTTCATGGATTTCAACCACTTCCGACTTTCAGGAACAATAAGAGCTTCTTCATAAGACTCTGGTTCACCTGCATCTGTGAGCATCACATACTCATGTGGTGTATATTTTGTTGAAGGTAATCTGGTCCTGCTGGATCTTCTCAACTCAGCTTCTGGTTGTTGTTGTATTTCTTGCTTAACATCACCCACTGGAACATCTTCATGAGCTTCATCTTCATGATTGTGTTCTTCTTCTTCATTACCATTACCATCAACATCATCATCATGTTGTTCAAGAGAATGAACAACTGGATTTGGATCCAAGGTCATATCATCTTGAAGCTTTGGCATCTCAATCTTCTCAAAGTCTTCAATAGTCTGGTCTTTAAGGAATACTGCATCCCTACTTCTTATAACCTTCTTGTAAACTAGATCCCTAAATCTGTAACCAAACTTCTCTGTCCCATAGCCTAGAAACACATACTGCTTTGCTTTGTCATCAAGCTTTGATCTCTCGATCTTTGGGATATGAACAAAAGCCCTACAACCAAACACTCTCAAGTGATCATAAGTAGGCTCTTTGTTTCTCCATACCTTTTCTGCTAATTCTCCATCTACGGTCTTGAAGGAGATCGATTGATCAAATACATAACATTATTCATTGCTTCAACCCAAAAATGCTTCTGCAACTTGGAATGAGATAACATGCACATGATTCTCTCAAGAATAGTGCGGTTCATCCTCTTTGCAACACCATTATGTTGTGGAGTCTTCGGTACTGATTGTTCATGACGTATACCCGTGCTCTTGCAATACACTTCAAGTGGTCCAATGTACTCCCCCCCGTTGTCAGAACGAAGGCACTTCAAGGTTCTACCTATTTCTCTTTCCACCATGCTTTGAAACATCTTGAACACAGGAACAACATCATCTTTGGTCTTGATTGCATATAACCAAACCTTTCTTGAAGCATCATCTATGAAAGTAACAAAGTAAAAGGCACCACCAAGTGTTTTGACCCTTAAAGGTCCACATACGTCGGGATGAACAAGATCAATAATACCAGAATTACGCTTGGGTAAAGTTTTATGAAAGGAAACTCTAGTTTGTTTACCAACCAAACAATGAGTACACTTACCCAATTGCATACCTTTGGCCTTTGGCAAGACTTGTCTTTTGGTGAGGATTTGAATTCCCTTCTCACTAAGATGACCAAGTCTTTTATGCCACAACTCGGAGGTTGAATCTTTGTCAACATCATTCAACTCACCTTTAAACACCTTCACCTGTGTTTTGTACAATGTGCCACACTTCTTGCCTCTTGCAATAACCATGGAGCCCTTGCTTAGCTTCCATTTTCCATCACCCAAGTGATTGTTGTACCCTTCATCATCTAATACTCCAGGTGACATTAGATTCAAACGAAGATATGGTACATGTCGCACATTTCTGAGAACCAATGTGCAGCCAACACTGGTCTCAACTTTCACATCACCCATTCCTACAATTTTCGCAACACAACTGTTTCCCATTTTGACTGACCCAAAGTCACCAGCCTTGTAGGAGGTAAATACATCTTCATAAGGAGTAGCATGATAAGATCCACCTGAATCAACTATCCACTTTGAATCAAAACCTGCAGAACTCACACAAACATCATTACAATCTGAGAATAAAATGATATCACCATCTGTTGCAACAGTTGCAACATCATTGTCTTGTTTATCACTTCCTTTCCCTTCTTGTGTTCTTGCTTCGGCTTCCTGTATTCATTTGAATAATGACCTCTCATACAACAGTTCCAACATTCAATGTCCTTTTTAGACTTTGATTTACCCCTTGAATTGCTACGGCCAACTTGTCTTCTGTCTTTTCTTCTACCCCGATTTTCTGTAACAAGAGCTTCTGAATGAGATGAGTCTAATGACCTTCTTCTAACTTCTTCATTCAGCAAACTATTTGTTGCAACAGTCATGTTCAACTTCCTGTCTGGAGCAGAATAACTAAGATAATTCCCCAATGGCTCCCAACTGTCTGGTAAGGTATTTAACAACAAGTAAGCTTGAATCTCTTCAGGAATGATCAGCTCCATAGATGTAAGCTGATTCATAATACCTTTCATTTCATTTAAATGTTGCGCCATTGAACTCCCTTTCTTGTAGCACAGCTTTCCAAGCCTTTTGAATAGAAGAGCTTTTGCACAAGGAGACTGCTGATTATATATCTGCTCTAACTTGGTCCACAAAGAATATGCTAGTGTCTCACTAGCCACATGATGAAAAATACCATCATCAATCCACTGACGAATAAAACCAACTGCTTTACGGTTAGTAACTTTCCAATCTTCTTCACTTGTCTTCTCAGGCCTCACTCCCTTACTCTCTATTAGACCATAGAAATCTTTACAATATAACTAGTCTTCCATCTTCGCCTTCCATATCACAAAGTTCTCACCGGTCAAATTAACCATTCTATTACTAGTACTAGCTTCCGCCATTGCACAGGATTAACTCAACCCAAAAGCTCTGATACCACTTGTTGGGGGAGACTTACCAAATCCGAGCCGCTATGTGCAAAACGAAACCTTCACAAGCAATGAAACACAAATGCGGAACTAACACAACTACGCAATATAGAATTAATCACACACAACACCGGCAATAACGTGGAAAAACCCCTCCAAGGTGAAGGGTAAAAAACCACGGGAATATCTTCCACTATAATCAATAATGGGTTACACACAATTATCCCAATTTGGGGATAACAACAACTTCAAGGTGCATATAGCACTTGGATAAACAATTTGCCTAATTACACTCACCACTAGGGTCGATAAAAAATTTATTCACCAATAAGATGAGATTCACTATCAATTTGACAAAAGCAAGAGTAAGATTACTTACTACTAGAGTTTGAGCAAACCCTAGATTTTTCCCTTTTGAAGAGATGTGGAAATTGATCAATCAATCTTCACCACAACGAACCAAACGGATCTTTGACAAGAACCCTTTCTTCTTCTCTTCAAGATAACTTCAATCTCACCGAAAATGGTGGCTTAACTTTTCTCCCTTACTCACTCTCTTTCTCTACTTCCTCTCTCTTTTCTTCACGACAACATGTGGAGAAGATACACTCGTGAGAAGAAACTCTTCTCCTGATGCTTTTTTGTTATAACCTAACACAGGCAACCACTAGTTAACTCCCCCCATTTGATAAGGGGGACCTTGCTGGACCATAAGGAGGGACCGACCCAACAATTTTCATGTAATGGAGTTTTTTATTTTTCATTGCATAAAAATGTCTTTTCATGTGACTAAACACTGCAGGCTTAGGCATCATATGATGATGATCAGGAGCGAACCTTCTGAGATGCATTGCTCGGATTGAGTTTGGAGAATGGCGTGTAAACCGTACTTGCAGATGTCTTAACCACTGGTAGTTAACAAATAACCAACCAAACGATCAATCAGCAATGAAACCCAAGCTTATAGATTCTTGCAGCACACCCTCAGTCGTTTGACGCACTTTCAACGAAATCGAAATTTGATGGATTTAGAATCATAGAAACACAAAGAATAAGCTTAGGGTTTACCGAAATTTGATGGGATTTTATTGTTTATCAGGAGCAAAACCTTTAGTATAGCGTTTATTGTCCTGGTGACCTGCAAAACGAAAACGAAAATAAATTAACAACAAAAAATTGGTGAACGAAGAAGAAATATAGAGGAAAACAAAAATGGTCGGACAAAAAGAAGTAATGTTTTTCAGAAGAAAAGCTTGGTTTAAGATTTAGGTTTAATGCTTACGGAATTACAAATAAATTATTTTGCAAGTTATAAGCCCTTGACCAATAGAGTCTCGCCAAGTGTCCTCTCCAGGTTTAACGTGAGAACTCTTTTCTCAGCGATTGTGGTCCTCTCGAAAACTCACTATTATCTCGTTGAACGGTGACGATCACCATTCAACGTGGGGCTTCAATGAGTTAGGATTTTAAAGGAGTTAGATGAAGAATTTTATTCTTTCTCGAAAAATCCTGATGTTGCTAGCATAATAGTCCACCAATTGATTAATTGAGCTTCGGATTCGCGAAGATATTCACGCACGTAAAAATCCTTGACATTATTTTGACGTGCACGTAGCATATACAAGCTTGTCAAAAATCAAACAAAATATGATGTAGAAACATCTTATTCAATAACTAGAAAAGAAAATGAAATCCTTGATCAGATCTAGTCCAAAAGGACCAAATCTGAGCAAGAAAGATGAAAAGACTCTTGGGGTTTTTTAGAAGAGAAGAGAAAAGAGAAGAAAGAAAAAGAGAAAGAGAGAGGATGAAGTTCAATGGTTAGAGAACAAGTTTGATAATATCTTTTTATTCTTTTTGTAATGTGAAAGTTTAGCTGAGATTGTTGCCAAATAAAATGTTGATATTCAGTACAGCCCCAACCCGGAACTGAGCCAATAACATGTATATCCCTTTGTAAATAATGAGTACAAACTGTTGTTTAGTATTTTTGAGGTGAGCAAGATACAAACCAAAAGAAAAGGCTTCTTTTAAATATAACACATGGTTTTTTTACCTAGCATTTAACTTTAGGTGACCCCAAAAGAATTAGGGGCTACACAAAAGACAAAATAGGATGAAAATACTTATATACCCCTTCATAATCGGTAGTTTAGTTATCTACCGATTAAAAAATTTATTTTTGGGACAACTCTATATTCGGTAGTTATATGAACTATTTTGACTACCGACTATAGGCTCAACCTAATTAGAAAAATAGAGGATTTTTGCAAAATCTCATTTTGGGGCAACTCTATATTCGGTAGTTATATGAACTATCTTTGACTACCGATTATGCTAGGATTTCGGTAAAGAGGCCCACTGTATAATCGGAAGTCAGGATACCTTCATTTGCTACCGATTATAGGCTCAACCAATGCAGTTGAAAAATCTCGGTGCGGGCATGGACGTGGTATGAATACAATGCCGGTACGCTATACAGGGGGTCTGGGGGGTCCAGGGGGGCGTAGCCCCTCCCGACTGTGAATTTCACTGCTTTTGGATTTTTTTCTGGTTTTCAACCCACCGCTGCACAGTCATTTAATTTCGAGAATAATTGAATCGGGAGTCAAGATAACTTTATTTGCTACCGATTATAGGATTTTGGTAAAATCTCATTTTAGGGATACTCTACATTCGGTAGTTATATGAACTATTTTGACTACCGATTATGATAGGATTTCGGTAAAGAGGCCCACTGTATAATCGGAAGTCAGGATAACTCTTCCTTTCTTACCGATTATAGGCTCAACCAAAATTTAAAAAAAGAGGAACTTTTGCAAAATCTCATTTTGGGGCAACTCTATATTCGGTAGTTATATGAACTATCTTGACTACCGATTATGGTAGGATATTTGCAAAGAGAGCCATTGTATAATCGGAAGTCATGATAATTCTTTCTTTCTTACCGATTATATGCTCAACCAAAATTCAAAAAAAAGAGGATTTTTTGCAGAATCTCATTTTGGGGCTACTCTATATTCGGTAGTTATATGAACTATCTTGACTACCGATTATGGTAGGATATTTGCAAAGAGAGTCACTGTATAATCGGAAGTCATGATAACTCTTCATTTCTTACCGATTATATTCTCAACCAAAATTCAAAAAAAGAGGATATTTTGCAAAATCTCATTTTGGGGCTACTCTATATTCGGTAGTTATATGAACTATCTTGACTACCGATTATGGTAGGATATTTTCCAAAGGTCTACTTTAATCGGGAGTCAAGATAACTTTATTTACTACCGATTATAGGATAATCAAAATTCAAAAGATAGAGGATTTTATTTTGGGGAAACTTTATATTCAGAAGCTATATAAACTAAATTGACTCCCGATTGTTGATTAACTACCAATTGTATAGTTATCTACCGATTGTAAAGGGTAATTTGTCCATTAAAAAAACGGGATTATGGATTAACCTTCCGTTTATGGATTAACCTTCCGATTATGACCTATTTTGTCCTTTTGTGTCGCCCCTAATTCTTTTGGGGTCGCTCCTAAAAATGCTAGGTTTTTTTAACTATAATCCACATAAAATAAGTCATTAATTTAAGCAAATGGATTCTTATGATTATTAACATAACCCATAATATTATACACGGTTTTTATATATAGCCCACAATAAATTATCAAATCCCTAAATCAAAAAAATAAAATAAAATAAATCATATTGGATAATTAAATTTATGTAAGATCATGGCATAATGGATGATTTTTAAGAATATTCAGTTCAATACAATAATGATGGAGAAAAAAGAACATCTTAGAATTATTCTATAGAATAATAATGCTTATGGAATTTCAGAAAATTGGTTTTAAGAAAAAATTAAGATTTGATTGGTAACTTTGGTTTTTCGTTTTAACTTAAACTTTTTAGGTTATAGTTCACTACACCAAAACATCCGATTTGCGACGGATATAGGTGTTGCAATGAATTTCACCAACGCGTATATCCGTTGGAAATATGGCGTAGCAAATTTATTTGCAACGTGAAAATCCGTTGGGAAAATTAATTTGTGCAACGCATAAAAACGTTGGTCAACAAGTTTACCAACGTTTTTTGAGCAACGGATTCTTTAATTTGTGCAACGGTTACAATAATTTAGGCAACGTTTTACTTTAATTTGAGCAACACTTATATACGTTGCAAACCTATTTACAAGTGAAAAATAAATAAATTCCGACGATAATTCCAGCAGATTTCTGCACCTGAATATATATTATGAACCTTCATATACCATCGTAGAACAATTAGAAGACCCAATTTTTCATATAAATAAATAAAAATCTGTATATTTTAAATTCTTGTATTCAACCTTTATTATAAGACTAGGTATAGAATCAAAACCAGACAAAAAACAGAATCAACATGGAAAAGCATGGGTTTACGACTTGCATTAATATAATAATCTTGCCTGATAGCAAAATTAGTTGTGGATTAAGAAGATTGTGTCTACTTAACCATTAAACATTGTAGTGAACAAGGTGTTTGCAAGTTATTACAGTTATGGTATCCACTCAACCACAAGTTTCAGCAGGTCTGCTTCATAACTGAATCTTACTTTACAAATACGAAAGATAGAACCGAAGTTAAGAAACAGACATGGAACAGATAAGACATGAGAGAATAAGTGACTAAGTTCTTACTTATTGCCCGAGTTTACTCGAATAGGGTAAAGATTTCCTGTTGCAGAGACTCCATTTACCACTTGGCATCTAGAAAGACCAGAATTCATGGCATGGAGATGTGACTGACCTGCCACTGACATTGGTGGTGGTTGTAAAACAGGGTACCCCATAGGTAACTAGACTGGTTCTCTTTCGAGGAGAAAGACGTGCATATGCCTCCTAAAACAAGACAATGACAGCATTGGTACATAAATGCAAAGAAACAAAACAGGAAAATGAGAAAAAAGAATAAAATATAAAACGATTTGTTTCTTATGAGTTTAAAAGAATAAGCTAATTGTTCCATGAATATCTAGCATTCACATGATAAGGAATGTATTTCATACACTAAGTGTAGTAACATACCAGTAGTCCCATGTAGTAAGCTAATTGCATACATAGCACAATAAGAACAACATGGCATGAGTTAGCATCAGTTATAGAACCCAATCAGAATTTCATATTTTCAAGTCCTATAAACGAAAGACAAATTACTTAGTTGCATATTCTGAAGGTGTTATACCCACCACACAAAGGAAGAACGCCCAAACCTGACATCACATAAACAATTAAATCTCTCGCAAAAAGCAATTATAGGATTAAGATCTACTGTGACTGCTTAAAAACCGAACTTAGGTGGCATCTTCTACCTCTGCAAATAGAATAAGCAGTTGGTGGATGATGATTGTGAAGAAACTAGTGACTGAAATGCTTACAGCTGCAATTTCTACATAGAGCAAGTTGTTGGTGACTGATGATTTTGGAGAAAGAGCAACTGAAAATAACTGGTTCCTGACTCACTACACTAATCTGCAATCTGCATAATCAGGGCAAGCAGAAAATAATAAAGATGCAGTAGAGTACGAACACGCAATCAACAAACAAGACGAAGAAGGTTTAGCTTACCTGTTTTCTTGTTTCAGAACATATTGTGAAAAGTGTGTACAAAGGTGGATCTTCCAGATTCACTACTCAAAAGGGTGTAAGCGCCACCCTATTTTAAAACTACCCGTTTCCTTCGAAGTATCAATCCTAGCCATTTCCAGGCCCTTGTAAAATACTCCACCATATCTTCACCAATACAGCTACCAGAACCCATGTCATTAACAGCCATCGAACCAAGAACCATTGAGCCATTTCTGCGAACCACCATGTACCAATAAATTCATGCTATCCCCAGCTTCCAGTTTTTGCGAATATCCAAAATCACTATCATTCATCACTGTAGACCAACGACTTCATCTCCTCTTCTTGGTTGTATAACCCTTTGCACCTTCTTAATAAACCCCTGACTGCAACCACGTTTATGGATTTCCCTTTAAGCTTCAGAATTCAATCCACTTCAGCCTACACCTTGAGCTACAACCATCACACATACTCGCGCAACTGATTGACCCAAGTAACCCACAGAATCCATGGCATTAACAGCTTATCTTGACTGATTTTTAGCTCCTAAATCTTCACAGCCAAACTTGATCAAACCACCACTCATTCAAACCATTACCACCAGCTTCATCATTTCAAACATCAACAAATTCAACCCCATATTTGCTGTAAACTTCTACCAAATATCTTCTTCCGCACAACCTTGCTTAAATCATCTGTAGACTTGTACCACTTCTTGCAGCTTCGTCTTGGTCTCTGAAATTTGTCAATAACACTTCGAAACTCATTTGTACCATTACCACCAGTTTCATCATTTCAAACATCAACAAATTCAACCCCATAATTGATGTAGACTTCTACCAAATCTCCTCTTCCTTCCCAACTGAGTTTCCAGCCACAACCTTGCTTAAATCAGTTGTAGACTTGTACCACTTCTTGCAGCTTCGTCTTGGTCTCTGAACTTTGTCAATAACCCTTCGAAATTCTCTCTAAAAACCCATAACAAACAGCTCCTGCTATTTCATCACAGATTCATAAGAACTCCAGTTTCTACTCCTCTTGAAACCTGCAAACAACCATACAAATTCAATCACAGCGGCATCATATTTTAGCTGAAATTGAGCTCAAGAAATTGACCCATATCTCCTCTTATTCGAACCGCTTTGCATCCATTAGCGAATTCATTTCATACCCAAATCTTCCAAGAAAAATCAGCTCCAAATTGAACCCATTTCAGCCCCAAACTCGAGCTCAAAACCACCACAACACAACCATTTCTCCTTGCTCGTTTCCTTGTCTTCAGAAATCATTCATAAACACTTGAAATACACACACAAAAATGGACAGCAATAGCTTCATTTCCACCTGAATTCCAGCTCAAAATCCCGCCTGGCTCAATGTCTTAGGAGTGTTAATAGTACACAAGTGCAAATCCTAACTTTCCTGATAGAAATGTAAGAAATCCATACTCATAATAAGCAACAATGCAAAGAATGGATATTGTGAGCCTTTCTAACTTAAGCTAAGCCACAAATCCATCACAGTAGTAGCCTACGCACTTGTGAATAGAATTTTTAGGCCAGAGTAACTGAAAAATTGCAAAATCTAAAGAAGATCAAAATTGAACTTATGAGAATGAGTTTTGTTAGAGCATTGCTCGGTTGAACTCGCAAGTGTTGCTATCTCAAGCTTGTTTGTCAAGTTTATTTGATCAAAACTACATACTTGATTTCTAGTCTACTTATAGCTATGTCTCGGATTAGGATAGAAGTGTAGTTTAGCTTTAGACTTCACGACGTTCACCAAATGAAAATGAAGATCTACTGAGGGGAACTTAGAGGAACTTCATCAACAAAAGGTATGTGGAACCTAAACCTTATATATCACTAAGAAGTCTATTCTATTTTATCTTCTAACGAGACTAAGTCGTATAGCTATATAGACTTTTACATTATACACATTTGATATATCGAGCTGAGTTTAACTCGTTTATCTATTTCTCAAAATATGTGTTGGAAGCATCTTTGCTTTAGCTATGTTCATCATATTCTTGACGAGTTTAGTCGAAAACAATTTATTTGTTAGAAACTAAATATTAAATCAAAAGATGATCATGTGAAAATACCTTGAACATCTTATATGATTTGTGTGAGATAGTCATTTGATGTAAGCTTGGGAAGTTTCGTACTGATCATTCGATCACTTGAAAATTACTTATAAGCTAATGGTATGTGTGAGACAGACATTGTCGTCTTCTAAGGATGTTTCAATAATTAAAATGAGAGTTTAGAACAATTACCTATGTCTGGATACAACACGGTATGCTTACCTAGTATGCGAACTGTATTGTAATAATTCAGGTCCGGGAACCTTGTTTGCGTACCTAGTATGCGAACGGTTTTCTCTGTAAAGGTTCGGGAACCTTGTTTCCGTACCTAGTATGCTAACGGTTTTACCTTAGTTTGGTCCGGAACAGTTGTTCGCGTACCTAGTTTGCGAACGAAATTTTTAGACCAAGTTTTGGAGCTGCTGTTCGCGTACCTAATTTGTGAACACAGTGGTTAAGTTCTAAAATCGGTTATGTATGATTCTCATACTCATGAACTAAAACATTTATGAATTAAGGAATGCAATCTTTGCAAACCGTGGCTCAATATTCTTGAATTGGTTCTTGTATAAGTACTTTGTACATTTACAATCAATCTGATTTTGATTAAATTGGTTCATATATATTTCTATGAGATAGTGAACAATTGAACAAATCTATTTGAAACAAAATTAGATTAATTTGATTATCTTTCATATTTGATTGATCATCATATTTGATCTGGAAGTGTTAAGATGAATAAGGCTAAGATGAAAATATTTATATGGCTAACTTCGGTTCACTATTATTGAGCCAAATCAATATACATGTTTAGGTACGGTTACCCATATCTAAATATAAGTATATTTCATTTGTGTATAACAAGCTAAGACCATCTAACGGTGGAGATTAATTGCTTAATTTCTAAGCAGACTTAGATTGAATCTTAAATCAGGATTTCATCTAACGGTGAATATTGAATGCTTTATTACTAAGCTATCTTAGCTTTGATTGTAAGCAACCTTGATTTGAAAGACTATATAAGGGAGAACTCTAGCAACTGGAAAAACTAATCCCGATCGGTACTTTCCTGTGTTGTAGTTGCAAACTAGAGTCGATTCTCCTTAAACCTAGGTTTTTCCAAAACCATTATAGGTTAACGACTTGAAGACTTCATTTGGGATTTGTGAATCCAGATCCAACAATTTTCTTTGTATTTGTGTATTCTGATCTTATTTGTTCAATCGTTTTGAGTAATATCTTCTCTAAGATTTGCTCGAGATTTATCTCCAATAGGTAAGATATAAAAAGTAATCACAACAGTTCTTCGTCTCAGACTCTTGTGATTCCGCAATAAATTTTTATGTTCATCAGTTGGCTTATAGTGAGGTGATTGATATTTCTATGCTGCTCTTCGGGAGTATAAGACTGGATTATCAATTGGTTCATGCTCACCTTGATTTTAATCAAAATACGGAACAAAAAACGAATAAAGAACAGACAAATCTGTGCGAGACAAATTTGTTTATAAGTCTTCGACTTTGGTTCGTAGCAACTATTAGTTGTGGGTAAGATTAACTAAGGGAATCAAGTGTGCAGAATCCGGCGTGGTTTCTAGAAGCGTAAGGAAAGCGACTGTACCTTAATCGGTGTGACACTTGGTTAGGGATCAACATTATTCCAGGCCGAAGTTAACTTGTAGTAGGTTAGTTTCTGTAGCGGATTAATACAGTGTGGTGTTCAAAGATGGACAAGGTCCCTTAATCATAAGAAATAGGAGTCGAAAAGATCAATTAACCCTGAGCATCATCATTACTATGATTATACCACTGGTACATATCACAAATATCAACCTGAAATGGTGCCAGAGCAGTCTCCTGCCATTTTAGCCTCTTGATAACAAAATTTGGCTTCACCCCCTCTGTATGTAGCTTGAGATGGGGCAAGTAATGATTTGATTGGCTTTGTGATTTTGTGTTACTTTGGGTTAGTTATTCTTTAAAAAGAAATAAACTATTTTTAGTTTATAAGAAAAGCCTTGTTTCTGGCACATAATTGTGTTTAATGTGTTGAGGAAACTCCAATTGTTTTACACCTTCCGTGTCGGAGTATTCCTGTCCACCTGAGGTTAAATAATGCTATGTAGTTCTCTATTATATATCTTATTTACCACATTGAAATATGATGTAAATATCAAATATTCTTGTGCTCTGAATGTTCTTGAACTATTTGTTGAGCAAAAATAAAAGTGATTACCCTAATCACACGGATATAAAATTCTCTCAACATGCGAACACCATGGTTCAGGATTTATTTTGGTTTGTTTGAACCATCTAGGAATCATGTTTCCTTTTATGGGCACGGTACCTGAACGGGTCCAAGCCCTCAAAAAGGGATATATAGGTTACGGTATGCGTACATTGTTCTTCCTTACTTCGTCCGCGTATGTGAACATGGGTCATTCTAGGGTTCGCGTACCAGCTCCATTAAAGACCAAAATTGGAGGTCTAATTTAGTATGGGCTATATGTAAACTTCAAATCTCATTTAGGATTTCGTAGTTAATTTTACCTGTACACGAATATTTGGCAGTCATTTTCAATACAAATTCTCTTGCCATGACCATTAACATATACCTTTGGCAAAGGATAATATTAATTAGATTACAAGGTGCAACGAGTTGCAAAGAAATGCTTGAACATGGAAAATCGAAACAGGTTTTGGTTTTGTAGTACAATAATAAAGTTATTGAATGGTGATATCAGTCATCTGAGTCTGAATCTCATCAACATCGAATCCACCAATTAAAGATCAGACGAGATGTGATAAAAAGGTTGATGACTTTCGCATGTATTACAATAACTATTAATATTGTATGCATAAATCATGATAATTTTAAGAAACTAATATGAGATAGAAGTACATCATTGATTTCTAAAGTAACAAAAATAAGTTATCCATTCGTTTATGCAAAAAAGATTACTATCACTTTTTCAAAGATGGAGTACTACTTGTTTGAACTTGAAATTTTTGAATGTCGAAGACAATGTTGATGCTCTAATGAATTAGATAAAACAATGATATAAAAATGGACAAAGTAAATTTTTCATTCATCTGTAAAGTCTAAAGAAGATCAAAATTGAACTTACGAGAATGAGTTTTATTAGAGCACTGCTCGGTCGAACTCGCAAGTGTTGCTATCTCAAGCTTGTTTGTCAAGTTTAGTTGATCAAAACTACATGATAATATTAATTAGGAGCACAAGGTGCAACGAGTTGCAAAGAAATGCTTGAACATGGAAAATCTTGAAATATAATGTAAATATCAAATATTCTTGTGCTCTGAATGTTCTTGAACTATTTGTTGAGCAAAGAATAAAAGTGATTACCCTAATCACACTGATATAAAATTCTATCAGTATGCGAACATCATGGTTCAAGATTTATTTTGGTTTGCTTGAACCATCTAGGAATCCGATTTCCTTTTATGGGTCACGGTATCTGAACGGGTCCAAGCCCTCAAAAAGGGATATATAGGTTACGGTATGCGTACCTTGTTCTTCCTTACTTTGTCCGCGTACGTGAACATGGGTCATTCTAGGGTTCGCGTACCAGCTCCATTAAAGACCAAAATTGTAGGTCTAAAAAGGTAAAGGTTTGTCATCTTCACAAAGAAGCTCATCAAGTAAGATTCTCTTCTCTTACCTCTCTCAATTTTTTTAGCTTTCATGGGAAAATTCAATTGTGTTGGTGAAAATTCAAGAAAGATGTCTAAGATCCTTGGTTCATCTATGAACCTACCAAGTTACCAAGATTTTATTACAATTGTATTCATCAATAATTCTAGTAGTAAGACCTTTAAAAGGATTTCTTCTAATGGATTCATACTAGAAAAAAAATTGGTTAAAGAAAGTGGTCATAAAGAAGAAATATAATCTTAGGAATATCTTCAAAGGTCTTGGTGAAGGATTTGACACTCTTAAAATAATTTTTTATGCTAACATCCATGATGTTAATCTTGATATTTTGGAATTCAAGACTATGATAAATAGGAAAAAGATTCTTGTTAATAGAGAGTTAATTTCAAAGATTACCAAAAAAAATTTGGGCAATTTTTGTCTTCCTAGACCAATAGAAGAAAGGTCATCTCATGAAACCATTTCCTATGGTCGTTGTTGCAAGAAATTTGATTGGATATAAGAGAACTTCCTACCCAAGATCTTAGTATTTCCTTGAGGATTTTCGGAAAACTTGGGATTTCTAATCTTTCTCCCTCCACGATCAATAACTCTCGTTGGAGTCGTGAATTTGCGGAGTTGGTCTATTTCCTTGAAATGGATGCTCAAGATCTTGATATTTGTGGATTCATCTTTATTCAAATGATCTCGATGACGTCATCCAACAAGAAGTTAGGTTTTCCATGCTTAATTGGGAAAATATGTAGTGCAATTCCATTGCTCCCATTGGAAACTCTATTGAAAATCCCAAACTTGTTCGTCGACCAAGTAGTTTTTAAACGTATGAAGACCAATATCTACAAACGAAAAAGATGTGATACTCTTGACAGTTCTTGTGATCGTACCACCTTGGGTCTTCTTCAAAAATACACAAGGGTGTCTGTAGGGTCAATGCAAAGGTACAATGTGTGCAAGAACAATTGTGTGTGATTGCTATACAATTTCCCGAGATCAATGATGAAATGGATAAAGTTCAAGCCTCTTGGATGGATTCCGATGATGATAAGGATGATGATTTGCTTATTTATCATGTCATTATGTCTAGGAAACTTCTTATGCGAATTTATTCTATTTAAGAAGGATAACTAGGGTTTGAAATATAAAATATTATTTTTACACATAGCATCTTGCAATGTTTTTAGATTTATTTATTTAAATTTTAAGTTATTTGGAAGATGATTTTTGCAGTATTTAATCTTTTTGATTTTATATATTGAAATTATTTATGAGATGAGTGCCTTTATGTTCGTGAACTGTGCTTGTATCTCATAAATGCTCAAAAGTTAAGTCTATTATGTCTTTATGCAAATATTTATAAAAGATAGAATGAACTTTTGAAAATTCCGCAATATTGATCTACCTGATCCACTTATATGTGATAGTACCGTATGGATCCGTAAGTTTACTTATGTTGAGCGTTTCCGATTAAATTAATCTATAAGGTCTTCTTGTGGTTAATTTATTTGAGTTTACTGGATACAAATCCATGTGATTTGTTAACGTCCAAAGAAATCCTTATTTTCTAGTAAAAGTAAGGTCGCTCATGTTGTTCTCTTGGGAATGACATCAAATGGGGAAGAGTTCTTAATCGAAATTGTGTTTAATTGCCAAATTTTTGTGGTGAGTGCGGCTGTGGAATATGGTGATATGTATCACTAAGTTTCGACTATGTGTAATCTTCGAAACAAAGTTGATATGTTCTTTTTTAGTTATGAATTATCTCTTTGAGAATTTCATTATGATCCCGTAGTTTTCATACCTTTGCCAATTTATATCGACAAAAAGGGGGAGAATTAATGTGTAGTTCACACTACAAATACATATGGTTTATGGATCATTATGTAAGGGGGAACGGTTTTCATATGAGATGAAGTATTGACTAAGGGGGAGTAATACATATCACCATAGTATTGTTGTTAAAATTGTGATACAATTGGACTTTGATGTTGTGTAATGATACTATGACACTGTATAACAATGATTGAGAGCTACTGTTTTCTCATTGTTATAGCTACGGATCTTCAACAACTATGATGCTGAGTTGAACACGTTCATAATCATTGGACTACTAGGAAGTGACGAAGATTTCGAGTAATATTGAAGAACCAAGGAAATCAAGCATTTGGATAAGAAGCTACAAAGTTTATTTATTTTGTAATCCATATGTATTGATAGTTTTGTCACTAAAATTAACAAAAGGGGAGATTGTTAGAGCATCGCTTATCGAACTTGCAAGCGTTTCTATCTCAAGCTTGTTTGTCAAGTTTAGTTTCCAAAACTATAAGTCCTGATTTCTAGTCTACTTATAGCTAAGTCTCGGATTAGGATAGTAAGTTTAGTTGATCATTAGACTTCATGGTGTTCATCGATTAAAGACAAAGAACTACTAAGGGGATCTTGTGGAACTTCATCAACAAAAGGTATGTGGAGACTTGAACTCATCTATCACTCAAAAGTCAATCTACTTTATCTCATATTTGAGACAAAAGTCGTATAGCTATATAGACTTCGATTATACACATTTGATATTTCGAGTTGAGTTTAACTCGCTTACAAATTTCTCGAAATATGTGTTGGTAAGCTTTCGCTTTAACCAAGTTCATCTTATATTCTTGACGAAAGTCAAAAGATGATCATGTGAAAATCGCTTGGTAACATCTTACATGATTTGTGTGAGACAGTCATTTGATGTAGAGTCAGAATGTTTCGTATGGATTATTTGATCACTAGAAAATTGCTTTGAAGCTAATAATTTGTGTGAGACAACTATTGCCGTCTTCTAAGAATATTTCAATGGTTGAAATGATAGTTTAAAACAATTGGATATAAGCACAATATATGTACATGCATATGTGTAATCCAAGTCTGGGAACCATGGTATGCATACCCGTATGCGTACAAATTGGTTTAGTAGAGGTCCGGGCACTAACTACGCATACCTGTACGCGTACTAGCATGAGTTTCAAGTTCCGGGAATTTGCTGAGTTTGGTGGTATGCGTACCAGTTTTGTACTGGCGAACCCAAACTTAGTCCGGCCACTTAGGTATGCGTACCCATTTTCATACTTGAGTAGGTTATGTTCTAAAATCGATTTGTTCATGAACTCATACAATTATATAATAAAGAATGCAATCTTTTGCAAACCGTGGCTATAATGTTCATGAATTGATTTGAGTGAATCAAAATCGATTTTACTTCAATCGTGTCTTGTATACTTCTATGAGAATATAAACAATTGTACAACTATAGAACTAGTTTCATTTGAGTCATTTGAACTAGTCATGGATCAGATAAATATGGTTGATATGAAAGTGTTAATATGATAACTTCGGTTAAGTATTGTTGAGCCAACAAGGTGTACACATTTAGGTACGGTTACCCATATCTAAATGAAGTCACTTTTCATTTGTGTGTAACAAGCTAAGTTCGATCTAACGGTTGAAAGATATTAGCTTGAGTCTAATCAGGATTTCATCTATATTGAATGCTTTGTTACCAATGTAACATTGATTGCAAACCCTGATTTGAAGACTATATAAAAGAGAACTCTAGCAACTGGGAAACTTAATCCCCACACCTCCTGTGTGACACTAGTTGCGACTAGATTCGATTCTCCTTTAACCTTAGGTTTTTTTCCAAAACCCTGTAGGTTAACGACTTGAAGACTTCATTGGGATTGTGAAGCCAGACCCAACTATTTTCTCTGTAGTTCCGTGTTCTGATCTTGCTGTTTTCTATCGTGATCGAGTACTATCTTCTCTAAGATTGGCTCGAGATTTGATCTCCAATAGGTAAGATAAAAAGTATTCACAAACATCTTCGTCTCATCGTTTATGATTCCACAATATCTTGTTTCGCTACCATACAGTTAAGATTATTGTGAGGTGATTGATATTTCTAGGTTGTTCTTCGAGAATATAAGTCTGGTATATCAATTGGTTCCTATTCACCTTGATTTATCAAAAGACGGAACAAAACTCATAGGTATATCTGTGGGAGACATATTTATCTACACAATAGACTTTTCTGTGTGAGACAGATGGGTTTATCAAGTCTTCGACTTTGGGTCGTAACAACTCTTAGTTATGAGTGAGATCAGCTGAGGGAATCAAGTGCGCAGAATCCGGCGTTTTTCTAGAGGCGTAAGGAACGCGACTGTACCTTGATCAGTGTGAGATTGGTTATGGCTCAACTACATTCCAGTTCGAAGTTAACTTGGAGTAGGCTAGTGTCTTTAGCGGCTTAATTGGTGTGGTGTTCAAACGACTAGGTCCCGGGTTTTTCTCGCATTTGCGGTTTCAACGTTAACAAAACTTCTCGTGTCTGTGTTATTTCTTTTCCGCATTATATTTGCTTATATAATTGAAATATCACAGGTTGTGCGTAAGTTCAATGAATTGTGAATCCAACCTTTGGTTGTTGATTAAATTGATTGACACTTGGATATGGTTTTCGATACCGTCCAAGTTATTTCTTATATTCAGTCGGGCTCAAAAATTCCTATTTGTTTGATTGCAGATTGAATTGAGAAATAGAGATATAACTATTTGATATACTTTTCTTAAGATTGAGTCTGAATGTCTAGTTGATGCTCTTGAAAAATATATAGGAGTTAGTGCATACAAATTGCTAAGCGAAATATTGGGTGTGGTTGTTGAACACCCGCTTTTTCTTATCACTAGAAGACAAAACATGTCATCATGAAGTAAACTCAAAGAAACCTTAAATAATTCGGCGCGCGGGTTATAACCCCAAAGGTGTCACTATCCATGTACAAAAACCCCAATAAAACAAATTGTTCACAAAAACCCCATTTAACATAAACTGTCTATATTACCCTTCTACTATTTAAATCACCCCAACAAAAATAAAAATCAACCCCACCTTTAAATTTTATTATATTATCACCACGAACAACAACCCACCACCAGCAACACCACCACCGAGCAACCACCACCGCCCGCCGCCGCCGCCACCGACCACCACCGCCGCCGCCACCGACCACCACCGCCGCCGCCACCGACCACCTTCGCCGCTGCCGCCACCGACCACCGCCGCCTCCACCGACCACCACCGCGCCACCACCAGAAAAATGATGAAACCAAAAATTGGTTTCACCAAAATAAGATGAAACCAAATTTTGGTTTCATCATAAATGAAAGGAGAAAGAAGAAGAAATGAAACACAATAAGATGAAATCTTCCACCACCGTCAACTGCACCGCCCCCATCGCCACCACAACCATAATCACCACAACCACTACTACCATTACCTCCTTAACTAAGACTACTTTCAACAAAAACATTCCACAATAAGATGAAACCTACCACCACCGTCAACTGCACCACCCTCATCGCTGCCACAACCACCATCACCACAACCACCACTACCATTACCCCTTCAACTACAACCAATTTCAACAAAAAATAATCCACCTGTATCCCACCATCAAAAATTGCCTTCACAAATATCAAATATTCAACAAAATGAAAAAAATATGATGAAACCTAATTAGGTTTCATCAACTTCAGCCAATTCATTACACTTTTAACAATCCAGACATACACCTCTTTAATTGTAACCCATACTAGTCCTTTATGCAACACCTGAAGCTCAAATACAACTCTCATTGCATTAGCACCACCCTTACTCAATTAATCCATTCTTTATCACTTCCATAACTTCGGTTAAGGCCACCACTACCAACATAACTTCTTCACCAAGACTGCAATATAAGTAGTACAGACTCGCTATACACATTCTCCCAATTCAGACACACATATAATCAAAATCACCATTGTACATATAATTGAAACCACATGTTGTCATTTCACCAACATAACTTCAATGATGAAACCAAACACGCCGTCTTCTAAGTCAGGATGAATAAAACTAGACAAAAATCGTGTGAAACCAAAATTTGGTTTCATCATAAACTTAATTTTCATCATTAAAATCTTTGGTTTCATGATAAAAATAGGCAAAATCATTAGTTTACTGTTTTCACTAACCAAAATCCCCTTTGAATTTGATGAAACCAATTTTGGTTTCATCATATTTGGATCATTCCCCAATACAATATTGATTTCGACATTGAAGATGTATCATCATTTGCTGGTGATGAAACATCAGAAGGTGGTGGTGGTGATTGTAGAGGATTGAATGAGGAGGCAGAGGTGTTGTTTGGAGCAGATTCGCAAGTACCGGTGTTGATTGTAGATGAGGTGTTGTTGGTGGTTGATTTGAAGGTATTGGTGGTGGTTTTAGATGATAAAAGGAGGAGGCAGAAGTAGTGTTGGTGGCGGATCTGATGTACTGGTGGGAAAAAACAAAACTAAGAGGAGGCGGTGTTGTTGATGGAAAATCAGTAGACGGAGATGAAGAAGGTGAAGATGGTGTTAATGGAGGAGACGGAGGTGATGATGATGTTAATGGAGGTGATGATGATTTTAATGGTGGCTGAGGATCGATGATGGTGTTAATGGAGGAGACGGAGGTGATGATGATGTTAATGGTGGCGGATCTCGATGATGGTGTTAATGGAGGAGATGGAGGTAATAATGTCAATGGTGGCGGATCTCGGGACACATCCGTTGGTTTGATGGTGGCGGAGCTACCGTTGATGATAGATCTCGAACATAAAGAAGGTGTTCCCTGGATGAAATAGAGGTGTTCATGTAGGAGACGGAGGTGTTGCTACTGCTGGTGACGAGGTGTTGCTGCTGGTGTTCGTGGAGGTCTATTGTTGTTGGTGGTGGTGATAATGGTGGGGCGAAGGAGATGGAAGAAAGAAAAAAATGAGAGAAGAAGAAGAAGGAGAAGAAGAAGAAGAAGAAAAAAAGGTAAAAAGGGTATGTTTGGGTTTTTTTTAAGTAACAAAAACTAAATTTATTCATTATTATTGGACTTGGGGTTTTTGTGCCACTTTTTTATCAAACGGTTTTTACTTGTTAAAAATTATATGACCGGTTTTTTCTTATCACTAGTTTGTTCACCTAGGGGTTTTGTCACTAGTTTTGTAAATAATTAGATATGTATGATACAATTTAAGTTGCGAGTAAACTTTGTTTACCACTGGACACCAGAATTGGAAACTTCATTTTCACTTTGCAGGTCTCACAATCTTAAATCAAGGAGAATCGAGAAAGACGAGAAAAAAAAGGAAAAAAAGAAGAAGGCGTCCAGAAATCTGGTACGTGTCTCCCATTATATCAGAATTAAATTGAACAAATCTAGAAATTGTATACCGTGAACATTTAACCATCCAACATTTCAGGAAGCATGTTAGATCATGTAAAATAAGGGTCTGTTAATGGATCCTCCCACTATTAACACTATAGTGACTCAACAAATTTCCCATCTTTCTTATTTCTCACTTTTCTTATATTTATTTAGTTTACTCCACCGTCTCAAGTTTTGCCAGGTAGGTGAAAATTTCCACCAATTTGCTTGGTCCCCACCCCAATCCCACTTTTCCCCACACTTACAAACATATACAAATACCCGCCTTCTGTTCCCCCGGACCTTACCCTCTTTAAATCAATGGCCCAAAATAATGCCGGGTCCGTAGCAGCTTTGAAATTTCCACAGACAAACTCTTTCTTATATACATCTTCCTTTTTTTTTGTTTTTTAATTCTTTTTGCAACAAGTATGAGTTAGTCAACAACAACAATTAAATCTTGCATACTTGTGTGTATGATCAAGTATGGAACGAAATGAATCATTAGTGAATTTGTATATATATCATGAAGTTTGAGTAATCGCTGTAAATAAAATTTTCATGTGGACTGTTATTTGATGTAGCTAGGCGGTGTGTTTCAGGTTGGCAATGCAATCAAATATTGATGTTGAGTAACCGTCTCCCAAGACAGTTATCTATTTTCTTACAGATCTGTTTTTCGCACATCCCAAGTTTGCTAGTTTAGCCAACACTTTTCACAACTTTGTTATACTCGACAACACGTACAAGACAAATATATATGACATGACGTTGCTAAATGTGGTTAGCCATACATCGACCAAAGCTCCGTTTACAGTTGCACTATGTTTCATGCAATTTCAAAGAGAAGATAATTTTGTTTGGGCATTCGAGCGTCTCAAAGATATTTACTTGTATGATAATGTGCCAACTTTGTTTCTAACAGATCGCAACCAAGCCATGATCAAAGCTGTGAAGAGGGTGTTCCCATTTTCAACACACTTGCTCTATACTTGGCATATTAACAAGGATATGATGGCATATTGCAAACCCATCATAAACCCCCCTAAGAAGTGTCAGGAAACCGAGGTTACGTTAATCTCGAATGGCATATTTCCATGAAGTAAATTCCACGAAACATCCTACTTTAGATAACTTAGCTCGAATCCTTTACTTACATCTTTAGATTAGCATGATCGGATAATACTAGCACAAATATATAATCAATACGATAATAGCCAATCACACACGACACAAAGATTACGTGGTTCACCTACCCTTTGTAGGCTACATCTACGGACAAAACCACCCAAAGAATCTTCATTATCATAACAAGTTATTACATCGTCACACATCATATAATCAACTAGTTATATAACCCACTAGCGCTAAACGTTAGAAACAACAAGACATTACGAAGAGTTTACCTCTTCCTTTGTTCTTCTTCTTCCATAAACCTCCACCGCCATGGTTTCTTCGACTTTAGACAAGAACATGAAGAACATCATGAATTATAGCTTCTCCCATACGAACCTTAGAAACCCTAGATTTCTCCCATACCCGTGACCGCTGTCGTAAGCGACACAAATATAATTACACTTTCTTACTACTCAAAATATAAATATAGCAAGGGCAAGAAAGGATCGATCCCACAGAGAGGTCTAAGTTGTCAAATTGTTATGGTTTCCTATATAAAACACCGAGGATTTTGTGATTTTATAAACTAAGCAAATATAAAAGCAAAGAAACAAATAAGCAAACAAATAAGATAGAAGAGATATTGGTTAAGGATTTCGTTTTCATTCACTAACATGCTTTTCACAATAACTAGAATTGATATTTAATCTCAACTTATATCAAAGACCCTAGAATACCTTGATCGCAAGAATATCCCGCAAATCTCCTCTTTTCATCAACAAACACATTAAAAGATGCGAATATGAATTCTACCTAAAGGAACAACCTAACGTGTAAAAGCACTAATCAAGTTTAATTCCCTAGATGCGTTAAGTTCTATGAAATCAGGCCAATCAAAGCAATTGAACGTGGAAAGCGCACTAATTCAATTTAACAAAGGTTACGATTCACATATGATCATAAGAATATATCACTACAAACTATAATCATATTATGCTACTTGTATCCAAGGAATATCACTTTTGCGTATAATAAACCCTAAACTAGCAATAGATGTGATTAGAAGTTCTACCAATTTGCAACTTGACAAAACAATCAATCAATCATAAAACAATATTTTCAGAGAATTGCAAACGATAGATATGAGACAAAACTAATATATTGAATCAAAGAATCATGCTTTGTGAAATCCAACTATTCCATAACCAATAATAAACTTAGGTACTCATATTCAAGGAGTTCATCACAAGAAGAAAGAGAAAAGACTTCATGTTCTCAACCCTAGAAAACAAGTAGAGATAATAAGATAACGTGGTCTCAGATGATCCAAGATATCCCATAGATAATAAAAGTCTTCTCTTTATATAGCTCCACTCCTTCCAAAACTAGGTTTTGTCTTCAAAGTCCATTAGTTGGAAATTCACCCGGCCCACCATGGAGAGAAACCCGTGTAGAAATTGTCCCAAAACGGTCGCCGAATCCTGTATTGTGGCCGGAAATCGCCGGAAAGTCGCCGCCGCCACCGAAAAGTTCACCGCCGTCGGGAGAATATTCGACGGAATATTCCGTCGGGCCTCGTTAGGACTAACGGTCAAAAAGTCGACCGTCACCAAACCGTTAGTCACAGGTCAAGGGTCAAGGAGAAGGAGGATCGAAGTCGTAACCCAGTCGCCTAGCTAACCTCACTGATCGGCACTTGCCAAAGCTACTTGCCCAAAGCTAAATTCTTGTGTTGCACTGGGGATGGTGCGTCATCGCTTTGCTCCCTCCCATAATGGCTATCACTTCAACACAAAGATCCATTCTTTTACCTCATCTTCTCTCGCCAAAGACCGTGACACTACCACCCCGGCTTCAAAATCCAACAACAAACACTCGTAGCTTCAAAGATCTCACTGTGCCACGCTTTCTATCCAATCCATTGCTTCAATGCCACAAGTTTCTCCGCCGCTTGCACATCTCTGCCTTTATACTCTCTTGATTCCACCGCATCAGCTCATTGCATCACACTAAACCGCAGCTTCAATTGCAGCCACTGAGCTCAAATCGGGTGCATCTTCCAGGCCTCCTGCAATCAATCCCAGAATCACTTGAGTTCATGCTCCATCTTCCCTTGCACTTCCATCACCCTGCAACTTACACACTCCAGCTGCACATACTGCCTAGCCATTTCAACACAACAGCTCAAGCCATTCTTCCATTGTCTCAAGAAACCATTTCCAAAATCAAACCCCATCTCTCGTCCCGTACTATCATCACCTGTAATTCAGCTGCATTTACTTCCATGATTTCCTTGAGCACCAAGATTAACTCACATTGAGCCTAATAGCTGCCACGCCATACACCAATGTAACCACTTCATATCTTCATGACTGCAATTCAAATCCCATCCGCTCCATCATTACATCAGTCCCCGCCATTGCATTTGACTCAATACCCACTAGCTGCAACAGATTAGCCAACAAAGATTTCAAGACCACCATCCGAGCCGAGTGTAAATCTTCACCAACCACCCGAGCATCACACCGCCATTGCCGCATCCTCTCCTTGCATTAGCTACCGCAGCCCCATCTCCCCTTGCAAAACTCCAATTCCACCCGAGCCATTGCTAACCTCAACTCCGCCTATTTCTCGTGATAATTCCTAGCTGCGCTAACTCCAATCCTGTGCAACCGCAATGCCTCAACTCATATTCTCGCAACTCACCTAACACCGATTCAAACCAGTTCCTTTCATGTTAACCCTTCCCGAGTTCTAAAACAATCGAGACTCACGTCTTCAAAACACGGTAAATCACTCTTCCATGGATGTAATCAAACATCAACTTCTTTTGCAATCTGGAACCTCTACCACCAAGCCTCGTGCAAACTGAACTCTACTTCCAGCCTTGCCAAGAACCACCCATCGAATTCACTCTTGACTCCAAATATGTAGCCAAACCCTTCTTAATCATCAACACAAACACCATCTCGAATCTGTCAACCCTCAAATTCAAGAACCCATTTCACCATTAATGCCTTCTCTATTCAATTCGTAGCCTCCTGCATCACCGGCCTTCTCAACTCGGGGTCTCTTGATTTCACTTCCAATTGATCAACAAGAACAAAACCCTAACTCCTTCAATCCCTAGCTCGAATTCATCTCTCGATTTTCTCTCTCGTGTCTCATTCGACAAAGACCTAATCACAAAACCCCTTTTCCATCTTCTCCTTCTCCGATTTTTCTCCTCTCGGTTTCTCGATCTCGATCTCGATTCAACAGCTGTTATTCTTTAATTCAGTGGAAATGAAATGGGAATGAATTGAGAAAGAAAACGATAAGGGTAATAGTTCTCGGGGTGGATTTAGACATACCCCTGCACTCGGATATGGGCCATCCTAAATTAGCAACCCTTAACCTTAGCTAGGCTCTCATTAGTACTTCCTTTTAACCAAAATCTGGCTACCCCTTAACATGTGGCTGAGCTCCAGTTAGTGTTCGCCCATGAAACGACAATTTTGCCCTTTGCTTATGAGTTCTTGTTTTGCTCATAACTTCTCCATACGAACTCCGAATGACTCCGTTCTTTCGCCATTGCCTTTATCTTCTCGTCCCTCTACACAATGAAAAGTAGAAATCTTGTATTTGAACGAGTTCCAATTGGTCTTTTTGCTCCAAATGACTCCATTGCACCTAATAAACTCAAAAGTAAACATAAGATACATAATTTACAAGAAAACTCGCAAAGAAAGCATAAATACTAGATATTAAATACTATGTGTATTCTACACCTATCAAATTCCCCCACACTTAGACTTTGCTAGTCCTCGAGCAAATCAAACAAAACAATAAAATACAACAACTCCGTGACGTCGAGGCTACGGTCACTTTTAGCGTAAATAACAAGCCTTTAAACCCCTAGGTGTCCCTAGTGGACGAGTTATAGTCTCGTGAAGGTTTACTAGAGATATACCTACAAAACCTATATTTCAAACTCCGTCTATTTGTGACACATCAATGAATGAATCCAAAATGACTACGGAGAAGAGGTACCTTGCAAATTCAATTCAATTATTAGTAAATAAACTCTAATTAGATAGTCGAACAAGCCACAATACTCGGAAACTAACAAACCACAATCACAATGAAAAGATTAAGAAGATGGATATAGATGTAGATGTTGGCGAATATTCACAAGTGTTCGATGTTTCCCATATCGTCTCAAGGTCAGCTGCTAAGATGAACCTAATCCTATTGATTGAGCTACTTCGTGCTGAATGCTACAACAAATCAATTGGCATATACAAGGGAACCAAAAGTGACTTTATTCAACACAATAATATTTCTTTTTTTTTTTTTTTTTTTTTTTTTTATGATTGGATCAAACTGGATCCAATTTTTCGACAAGCATGATTAGATCTTTTGGATCCAAGCGCATGCTTCTTGTCGCTAGTACATGATAGTTGCGTTTCACACATCTTTGCTATTCCCAAGTGTCTTTTTATTCCGTTTTTTTGTTCTAATTGGTCGGTCTCTTTTTCTTTTTTTTTTTTTTCAATTTTTTTTTTTTTTTTTTTTTTTTTTTTTTTTTTCTCATGTAACTCAACCACTCTATTTCATCCTAGCAGTAATAACACGTCGATGTTTAGTGACCCACCAAAGCACTTAGAGAACAATAGATAAATATGGAAAAATAAAAATAGAATGTGATATGGTGATATTCCGAGATATGGTAACAACTTATCATGTTAATTTGTGATTTCTGAGCTATATTCGTCCCCTTTTAGTTAATTAGTTCCTCAACTCCTGCATTCAAAATGGTTCCATCCACTAATGGTGTCAAAAACAAACTATACAAACATATAATGCTCCCCCACACTTAAACTTCACATTGTCCTCAATGTAAAACCGAAATTTCTGAATTCTGACGCAACAGCAGATAAAACGCAAAAACTGTGCAAATTGGTAAGGAATTTGGAAAAACTCCATTTCACAAAAGTTGTTCACCTACGTGTTTTCTACACAGTGTCAAAATTTCACAGTGTTTCAGTAAACGGTATGACAGTTATGGTCTCTGGACTGAACTACGCGCAGTCTGAAATTTTCTGACGAAAAGGTATTCGGCATAATTCTCTTCTAAGATAGATTACGGACTCAATGAAATTAAACATAGGGATGCAAATATGATATAAAAACAGTAAAAAAATAAATAAACGAAACAAAAATAAAAAGCAAAAGGATAAAAGATACAAAACCGGTGGGTTGCCTCCCACTTAGCGCTTGTTTTAAAGTCGACGGCCCGACTTAGCTTCTTCTAAGATTCATTCCCCATACACCAATAATCGGAAAAGTTGAGGATCCTTCCATAGAACCTGTTTTGCAAACACTAGCTTCACACAAATATTAGTAACGTAAAGCAAAAGTGAAGCTATGAACCGATAAAAGCTTCCCCCACACTTATTCTTGTCCACACATGGAAGTGCATAAAGAATATAGGAATCGGGTACCTCCACGGTTTCTTGGTCCAAAACCTGCATAGTATGAGAATCAAGTTTCTCTAATGGAGGAAAACGAGAAACAAAGTCATCCAACAATATTCTCGAAGCACATACATTCAAACCAATAAGAGGTAAAGGAGAAGAAACAATAGGCAAAGGGTTAGATAAACCTTTCACAATCTCTTGTATCACGGAATCCTCTTCATCCTTGAAAATTCAAGTGAATAATTCACCTCTTTTATATCATGGTCCTCTATCAAACCTTGCAACCATTCTTCATCCGTTTCTGCCTTAACCAAAGTATCGACATAAACATCATCATTACAATCCTTTGCAAGCTCAATTGGGTCTTCCACAATATTGGTCATAACGGTCTCATTCTCAACACATTCCTCCTTTTTGTTGTAAGGCACACACTCTTTTGCGGATCCAAATTTTATCATAAGAAACTTTGTTAGAACACTCGAAAATGCATCATCCTCAAGCTCCACCCTTTGAATAGGCTCTTGATCATTATTAAGATCAATGCTTGAGTAATCTACACAAGTGTCGACATATTCCTCTTCATCTGCATCTTGATCCCAAAAAGACTCCATTGTACACTCCTCGGGGATGTCACCATGAGTTGGTTCAAGCAATGTATCATAATCACCGTCACTATCATAGTCAACATAAGATTGTTCCTCGCTGAATTTAGTGTTGTTAATCTCTAACTCATCCTTTTGAATAGGTGAATGATCATTATTAAGATCAAGAGTTGAGTTAACTACACAATTATCCACGAAAGTGCCCAAGGATTGGCCTTTTCAACATTAGCATCAATCAAATATTCATCACAAACCATATGCACATTATAATTATCCATATCTTCCTTGTATTGATCAATGTCTCTTCGCAAGATAGTCATACCTTCACGAAGTTCTTGGAGTTGCTCGTTTGTAGTCTCTTTAGCTTTTTTAAATTCCTCTTGTAAAAAGGTAGAAACTTTATCTATAAAATTAGAGACTTTTTGTTCACAAGCATAAGAATCCTCCCATCCTTGTTGTTGTTCACACACATACCCGCCATAAGGTTGTTGAGGAAAACCACAAGGTTCCATGGAATATTGGTCATAACCAATGAATTGGTTTTGATTATACCCATGGAATTGGTAGTTTTCGTATTGTTGAGGTTGAAACCCGTATCCGTTGTTCCAATATGCTCCTTCCATAGAAATAAGCACCTGAAATAATTCCCAAACCAAGGTTAAAACCCAGAAAATAAGAAAAAATAAAACAAAAACTAAATACAAAAATAAGAAACCAAAAACAATTAACAACCATTGCCTCCAAGAACGGCGCCAAAATTTGACTGTCGAAGCGACACAAATATAATTACACTTTCTTACTACTCAAAATATAAATATAGCAAGGGCAAGAAAGGATCGATCCCCACAGAGAGGTCTAAGTTGTCAAATTGTTATGGTTTCCTATATAAACACCGAGGATTTTGTGATTTTATAAACTAAGCAAATATAAAAGCAAAGAAACAAATAAGCAAACAAATAAGATAGAAGAGATATTGGTTAAGGATTTCGTTTTCATTCACTAACATGCTTTTCACAATAACTAGAATTGATATTTAATCTCAACTTATATCAAAGACCCTAGAATACCTTGATCGCAAGAATATCCCGCAAATCTCCTCTTTTCATCAACAAACACATTAAAAGATGCGAATATGAATTCTACCTAAAGGAACAACCTAACGTGTAAAAGCACTAATCAAGTTTAATTCCCTAGATGCGTTAAGTTCTATGAAATCAGGCCAATCAAAGCAATTGAACGTGGAAAGCGCACTAATTCAATTTAACAAAGGTTACGATTCACATATGATCATAAGAATATATCACTACAAACTATAATCATATTATGCTACTTGTATCCAAGGAATATCACTTTTGCGTATAATAAACCCTAAACTAGCAATAGATGTGATTAGAAGTTCTACCAATTTGCAACTTGACAAAACAATCAATCAATCATAAAACAATATTTTCAGAGAATTGCAAACGATAGATATGAGACAAAACTAATATATTGAATCAAAGAATCATGCTTTGTGAAATCCAACTATTCCATAACCAATAATAAACTTAGGTACTCATATTCAAGGAGTTCATCACAAGAAGAAAGAGAAAAGACTTCATGTTCTCAACCCTAGAAAACAAGTAGAGATAATAAGATAACGTGGTCTCAGATGATCCAAGATATCCCATAGATAATAAAAGTCTTCTCTTTATATAGCTCCACTCCTTCCAAAACTAGGTTTTGTCTTCAAAGTCCATTAGTTGGAAATTCACCCGGCCCACCATGGAGAGAAACCCGGTAGAAATTGTCCCAAAAACGGTCGCCGGAATCTCGGTATTGTGGCCGGAACGGCTGGAAAGTCGCCGCCACGCCCATTAAAAAGTTCACCGTCGTTGGAGAATATTCGACTGGAATATTCCGTCCTCCTCGTTAGGACTAACGGTCAAAAAGTCGACTGGCTACCAAACCGTTAGTCACAGGTCAAGGGTCAAGGAGAAGGAGCGATCGAAGTCGTAACCGAGTCGCCTAGCTAACTCATTGATCGGCATCGCCAAAGCTACTTGCCCAAAGCTAAATTCTTGTGTTGCACCAGATGGTGCGCCATCGTTTTGCTCCCACCATAATGGCTATCACTTCAACACAAAGATCCATTCTTTTACCTCATCTTCTCCGCCAAAGATCGTGACACTACCACCCCGGCTTCAAAATCCAACAAAGAAACACTCAGTAGCTTCAACATCTCACTGTGCCACGCTTCTATCCAATCCATTGCTTCAATGCCACAAGTTTCTCCCGCCAGTTGCACATCTCGCCTTATACTCTCTCTTGATTCCACCGCATCGGCCCTCATTGCATCACACTAAATCGCAGCCTTCAATTGCAGCCCACCGAGCTCCAATCGGTGCATCTTCCAGCCTCCCGCAATCAATCCTAATCACTTGAGTTCATGCTCCATCTTCCCTTGCACCGCCATCACCCCGCAACTTACACACTCCAGCTGCACATACCGCTAGCCATTTCAACACAACAAGCCAGCCATTCTTCCATTGTCTCAAAGAAACCATTTCCAAAATCAAACCCCATCTCTCGTCCCGTACCATCACACTGTAATTCAAATGCGATTTACTTCCATGATTTCCTTGAGCACCAGTACCAACTCACATTGAGCCTAATAGCCGCCATCGCCATACACCAACAGTAACCACTTCATATCTTCATGACCGCAATTCAAATCCCATCCGCTCCATCATTACATCAGTCCCGCCATTGCATTCAGCTCAATACCCACTAGTCGCAACTCGATTAGCCAACAAGATTTCAAGTTTCACCATCCGAGCCGAGTGTAAATCTTCACGAGAACCACCCGAGCATCACACCGCCATTGCCGCATCCTCTCCTTGCATTAGCTACCGCAGCCCCATCTCCCTTGCAAAACTCCAATTCCACCCGAGCCATTGCTAACCTCAACTCCAGCTATTTCTCGTGACAACCCTAGCTGCGCTAACTCCAATCCTGCAACCCGCAATGCCTCAACTCATATTCTCGCAACTCAGCCAACACTGATTCAAACCAGCTTCCTTTCATGTTAACCCTTCCCGAGTTCTAAAACAATCAGAGACTCACAATCCTTCAAAACCCGGTAAATCACTCTTCCATGGATGTAATCAAACATCAACTTCTTTGCATACTGAACCTCTTACCACCAAGCCTCGACAAAGTGCAACTCTACTTCCAGCCTTTGCCAAAGAACCACCCACCGAATTCACTCTTGACTCCAAATATGTAGCCAAACCCTTCTTAATCATCAACACAAACACCATCTGAATCACAACCCTCAAATTCAAGAACCCATTTCACCATTAATGCCTTCTCTATTCAATTGTGAGCCTCCTGCACCACCCGCCTTCTCAACTCGGTCTCTTGATTTCACTTCCAATTGATCAACAAAGAACAAAACCCTAACTCCTTCAATCCCTAGCTCGAATTCATCTCGATTTTCTCTCTCGTCTCATTCGACAAAGACCTAATCACAAAACCCCTTTTTCCATCTTCTCCTTCTCTGATTTTTCTCCTCTCCGGTTTCTCGATCTCGATCTCGATTCAGCGACCGTTATTCTTTAATCGGTGGAAATGAAATGGGAATGAATTGAGAAAGAAAACGATAAGGGTAATAGTTCTCGGGGTGGATTTAGACACACCCCTGCACTCGGATATGGGCCATCCTAAATTAGCAACCCTTAACCTTAGCTAGGCTCTCATTAGTACTTCCCTTTAACCAAAATCTGGCTACCCCTTAACATGTGGCTGAGCTCCAGTTAGTGTTCGCCCATGAAACGACAATTTTGCCCTTTGCTTATGAGTTCTTGTTTTGCTCATAACTTCTCCATACGAACTCCGAATGACTCAGTTCTTTCGCCTTTGCCTTTATCTTCTCGTCCTCTACACAATGAAAAGTAGAAATCTTGTATTTGAACGAGTTCCAATTGGTCTTTTTGCTCCAAATGACTCCATTGCACCTAATAAACTCAAAAGTAAACATAAGATACATAATTTACAAGAAAACTCGCAAAGAAAGCATAAATACTAGATATTAAATACGGTGTATTCTACACCTATCAACCCGTTCTCACTACAAGTCTCTCTTCTCACATTGATTTTTCCCCATCACCAACCATTGTAGGACACAACGGTTGTGACCCTAACACTCTCATAAAGAGAGGATTCTTCAAGATAATTAACCAAGAGAATGGATTTCTACTCACAATATAAGCCGTCTTATATAGTAGACAAATCCTTGCTCCCAAGTCTTAGAACTCCTAAAAATAGACTCACACCTTAATTAGGAAATCCTAAACTTTGAAAACAGTCCTACAAACCGTCATACAAGTTTCCTAATCCAAACAAACCTTGTAGACATTCCAAACCCGAAATTTCCCTATAGCCACGGTTTTGACAGCATTAGATCACTGTTTTCTACTGCAAAACTGTTACCTAAAGTCTATTTTCAGCCATATGGTTTTGTATACGAAACAAAACCCCAACAATCACCACCTTTTGAGACGTGAACAAAACCATCTTCTTCACTCCAACAAAGCATGAATGCTTCCCACCTTATACAAGGTCATCCTCGCGGACATCATCACTAGCACGAATCAAAATTGTCTTGTACTTTCAGCTTGAACCACCACCTAAGACAAATTTCTCCTTTGCACTTGCACTACCGGAATCGCTATTTGTCGATCTTCTAGCATCACCACAAACAACTTCTTCATATAATTTTATACAAGTTTCTGCATGACTTGTATCAAACTACTTCGTCGCCATGATCACTCATTATTCCACCTTTTGTAGAATACTTATTCTTCGACACATGTCTAACACTTGACATTATCTGATCTGAGCCACCAAACAATTCCATACGGACTTCACCAACTCCAAGAACCAACAATCTTGAGTCATCCTCCATGTAGACAAAACATGCTACAATCTTCATATATTGTGTATGAACGATTGTCATTAGCACCACCATGATTCAAAAACATTCTCCTGACAATATTCTACAGACGCCAAGTGAACCTACGAACGATCTTCTCCCGTATAGAAAACACCTTCAACACGAATCATAGTCACATCAAGCAAAGTTGTCTAATCTTTCTTGATGTCATCCCATTCTTTGTTCGGTCTTGATTTACTCATCATCTTCATGATCCATGTCATTCGACTACGAACCAAGATTTTCTCTTGTTTGAAATCACTTGTTCAAATTACCAAATCACAGCCATCTTTATCCACCTTCACCGCACCACTTGTCGGGAAACCGAGGTTACATTAATCTCGAACGACATATTTCCATGAAGTAAATTCCTACGAAACATCCTACTTTAGATAACTTAGCTCGAATCCTTTACTTACATCTTTAGATTAGCATGATCAGATAATACTAGCACGAGTATATAATCAATACGATAATAGAAAATCACACACGACACAAAGATTGCGTGGTTCACCTAACCTTTGTAGGCTACATCCACGGCCAAAACCACCCAAAGAATCTTCATTATCATAACAAGTTATTACATCATCACACATCATATAATCAACTAGTTATATAACCCACTAGCGCTAAAACGTTAGAAACAACAAGACATTACGAAGAGTTTACCTCTTCCTTTGTTCTTCTTCTTCTATAAACCTCCACCGCCATGGTTGCTTCGACTTTAGACAAGAACATGAAGAACATCATGAATTCTAGCTTCTCCCATACGAACCTTAGAAACCCTAGATTTCTCCCATACCCATTCTCACTACAAGTCTCTCTTCTCACATTGATTTTGCCCCATCACCAACCATTGTAGGACACAACGGTTGTGACTCTAACATTCTCATAAAGAGAAGATTCTTCAAGAGAATTCACCAAGAGAATGGATTTCTACTCACAATATAAGCCTTCTTATATAGTAGACAAATCCTTGCTCCCCAAGTCTTAGAACTCCTAAAAATAGACTCACACCTTAATTAGGAAATCCTAAACTTTGAAAACAGTCCTACAAACCGTCATAAAAGTTTCCTAATCCAAACAAACCTTGTAGACATTCCAAACCCGAAATTGCCCTTTATCCACGGTTTAGACAACATTAGATCACTGTTTTCTACTGCAAAACTGTTACCTAAAGTCTATTTTCAGCCATATGGTTTTGTATACGAAACAAAACCCCAACAAGAAGAAGAAGAAGAACAACAACAACAACAAGAAAAAGGGTGATGATCAAGATAAGCAAGATGAGATAGTTCAGGATCTTAGCCATCAAGAGCGAATCCAGCAAACTGAGCTCGAGAAGGAAAAAATAAAGAAACAAAAGTGGGAGTGGGCGGAGTTTAAAGATGATTGGACATCACTTTGCATGTCACGTACAATAGAGGATTTTAATATAAATATATAAGCGTTTAATTGATTCTTGGGATGGTCGACATGGAGAAGCTGTTAGCTATTGTGTTAAACAGTGGTTTAAACCCCACAAGGAGAAATTTGTAGCTGCCCTAGGCGAACAAGGTAAAACACTTCGACAACCAAGCCACGAATTTGGTTGAGAGCTCTCACGGTAGGGTGAAGAGTTATGCAGTTAGAGCAAGTGGTTCTTTTCCTGCATTTTAAAAGCAAGTATATTGAGTTTCAAAAGACATTTTTAGAGATGGGCTTGTGGGCACAATCACAGTTTAAAAAAAATATATGTGGCATACAAGTCTGTCAAAAATCAAGAAAGAGATAATTGATGGTTCCATACTTCCATCGCAGGAGCTTTGGAATTATTCACACATTTGGTCCTTGGAGCTCGATTCTATATCAGCCCAAACAAAATACATGAAACTACCGGAGAACAGTAACATTGCATGCTAGCTCGTTTTCCAAATGGATAATAGCAATCACCAATCTCTGTGAGAAATCACTATTTGTGCGGCACTTGAACACTAGTTCGTTGGTGTGGCGCATTTAACTACCGATCACTTAGTTAGTTAATCACTCTGTTTTAAAAGGATAGACTTGTTTCATGTACAAATTACACATAGAATAATCTTATCTTTACGAAACGGAAATAGTAAAGTATCCTCGTAGTAGGGGCATTCATATGCATCCAACCACGCACGACTCAAAATCTACCGATCAAATAATACCAGAAAAAGAAAAATAAGTTAAATTTTGGGGAAACTTTTTAGCTTATAAGTCAAATGTTCATCATCTTTAGATTTTATATACGAATCGCAATTTACTTGGTCCATTTGTATTTTATTGTTTTTATGTACTACTACCTCCGTCCCACTATTAGTTGACCTAGTAGCACAATTTAGAAATGATTTATCTCTCAAACTATACGACGGATATTCGTAAATTTTATATAATTAAAAAGCATTTTAAAACACTTACATAACGAATATAAACATGAGTATCAAATTATATAAAATCAACTATTAATTGATCAAAATTAAAAAACAACTAGGTCATCTAATAGTGGGACGGAGGGAGTATTTGGTATTGTTGTCAATATTTAAATTTTCAAGTTCAAATAAGTGTTTAACAGCTAAAATATCCCATAACGTCAAAGTTAAGGGCGGGCACTGAGATTTCGCTGCCCCAAAGCAGAGGAGAAACTGTGGCCCCATCCCAATAATTCATGTTGTCATCATCAATAATCAAGAGTAGTATGATAAGAGTTTCGAAGGAAAACCATGCTCATAAAGACTCATCACGGGACAAGCAATATCACGGACACCATCAATCCGTTGATATCATTCATATTATTATAGAATCCTATTATTGGGGCCGTAAGGGTGAGTTTTTGGGGGCTAAAATGCTATGTGTAGACAAAAAATGGATAGGGGGACTCAAGGTATATGAAAAAGTCAAAAATACCCTTGCCTAAATTTCACTTTTCATTAGAAAAAAAAAACCTAAATCTATAATCTTCTCCTTCTCATTTACAAATCATGATGATCATGATTTCATCATGATGAAAATCAATAAAAAAAAAAAAACTAAATTTATTATCTTCTCCCCATCCTTCTCTTCCCATTCATAAATTGTGATGAAAACGATGATCATAGTTTCATCATGATGAGACCGATGATCATAAAGGAAACCCAAAATTATTATCTTTTTTTTTTTTGATTGGAAGTGAGAATTTTATTAGAGAAAGAAGAATTTACAGCAGTCTGCAAACTGTAGACAATAAACAACAAAAGAAAAATTAGAAAACTAATGAAAGACAGAGTCCCAATTGCTAACAATAAGAGAAGCTATAATGTACTCTCTTCCCAAAAGCATTTGCCCAGCTCAGCACCATAGATTTTACATCCGTAGCCAGGTCCTTACCAGTCTTGAAGCTATAGTTATCTTCAAAGGTTCTACAATTCCGCTCTCTCCACAGAACCCAAATCATTGCCACAGGGATTAAATCCCAAACTATTGTAGCAGTAGCTGGAATTGAATTAACAGGCCATGTGCAAAGGACAACATATAATCAGGGAATACCCAAGACCAGTTCTTATTAGGGGTTACTGCTGACCAAACACTTCGAGATACCTTGCAATGTAGCAGAATGTGATCTTGCGATTCAGTTTTATCACCACACATAATACAAGAACTGTATAAATCCATTCCTTTTTATTGAAGCATGTCCAGTGAATGGAGCTTACCATGAACAACACACCAAACCAAAAAAGAGATTTTAGGAGGAACTTCAAACTTCCAGGTGAACTTATGAAGAAAGTCTTGTATCCCATCTTCTGAGATTAGGCTAGCATATAAGGATTTAACTGAGAATAATCCTGTAGAAGTGAGAGTCTTCTTGTGTCCGGAGAGTCTCTTTCGGGTGGATTAGAGCCAATGACTGAGAGCATAGTAGCAAGTTGATCTGTTTCTTCATTAGTTAAAACTCTCTTAAAAAGCCAAGAACCTTCAGCAGTGATATGATCTGTAACTTTACCAAATTGCAATCTGTCTAGCTTATAAATACATGCAAAAGTAGAGGCTAAGCAAGTATTACCTATCCACTTATCATGCCAAAAAGAAAGTCGATTACCAGAGTGAAGAAAAAGTATATATTGAGTTTGCAGAAATCAGGGAACTAACATTGGAGATAGTTCTCCAACATGAGACACCATATGGAGTTTGAACTTTCCTTGGAACCCAAAAAGAGAAATCACTTCCATATTTCTCCACAATATGTCTATACCAAAGATGAGTCTTTTAAATACCAAACCTCCAACACCATTTAGCAAGTAAAGCATCATTCATTTTCATTAAGTTGAGAATACTCAGGCCTCCTTTCTCTTTACTAGCATAAACAATATACCATTCGATCAGGTGTGAGCAAGTGCTGCCAGTGTTATGCCTCCAAAGAAAATTCCTCGTTTTCTTTTCCAAAATCTTTATAACAGATATAGGAGCCTTAAAAAGGGAGAAATAATACATTGGAAGAGAGGTGAGGATGCATTTAAGAATAACCAGTTTACCTCCTTTAGATAATGTACACTGATTATATATTGATAGTCTTGCATCAAAATTTTCAATGATAGGACCCAGATGGCTTTGGAATTAGCAAGTGCTCCTTGAGGCATTCCCAAGTACAAGAATGGCAGAGAATCTGTGATGCAACCTAATTCAGTTGCCCATTCTTCAAGATGAGGCACTTCACCAATTGCAATTAGCCTTGTTTTAACTGTATTAATTTTCAAACCTGCAATGTATTCAAAACAATGAAGGATGGAGAATAAGTTTGATAGTTCCTCTTTCTTGTTATCAGTAAAGAATATAGTGTCATCAGCATAATGTAGATGATTCACTATAGAGCCATTATTGGTCATAGAGAAGCCACTGAAAAGATTTAAAGCTGCAGCCCTATCAATATATTTAGAGAAACCCTCCATAGCAATGTTGAATAACAAAGGTGATAGAGGGCATCCTTGCCTGACCCCCCTAGAGCTGTTGAGAAAACCAAAAGATGAGCCATTAATTAGCACTGAAAAGGTAGCTGTAGAATAACAGAATCTAACCCAATTACACCACCTTCTACTGAATCCCATTTACTTCAACATAAACTCCAAATAACTCCAGTTTACTCTGTCAAAAGCCTTCTCCAAATCAATCTTACAAATAACTCCAGGTGACTTGGATTTTAGTCTTGAATCCACTAACTCATTTGTTATTAGAGTTACATCAATTATCTGCCTACCCTCTATATAGGCACATTGAACTGGTGAAATGAGTTTGTTCATGACCAATTTTAGTCTAGAAGCAAGTACTTTGGCCAGAATCTTGTAAACACTTGTGAGCAAACAAATTGGTCTACAGTCCTTAATGGTTTCTGTGTGATCTTTATTAGGAACAAGGGTTATAAAAGTAGAATTGTGCCTAGTATCAAAACTACTTTTTTCACAGAATTCATTAACAATACTCATTATATCACCTTTGATAAAGCTCCAGCATTTCTAAAAAATTATTATCTTCTCTTTCTCCTGTTCATTCATAGATCATAATAAAGATGGTGATCATCATAAAAAGAAAAAACTAAGAAAACCCGCCATTTAATTTTACTTTTAAATGGTTAAAAAATATGATTCTCTGAATTTCGGGTTAATTTTTTTTTTCTGAAAGTATATACGGCTGGGAGTTCTGAAAGTATTTCATATGGTCATTCGTACTTATCAGCATCACCGCCATATTTTATCTCTTTAAGTATCCGTTTATGGCCTATTACTTCTCCTTTTTAGATATAATAGGTAAAAAAAAGTTTTAGTAAAAAGAAGAGTGAAAAGGGAAAATTTTAAGGTAAAACTTAAAAGACCATAAACGGATACTTAATTTTCGTGTAAAAAAGTCACGGATAACGAGTATCCGTAAAGTAAGATTTTACACGAAAACTGAGTTTCCATGTCATTTCCCTTCCCTACTACCTGGATTAGATGGGATTCAGTTTGAGTAGTAGGAAAGGGAAATGTGTAGTGGAGTTTGAATAATGGAGTTTTTGGAAAGAAATATGAAACATGAATGTGATGCCAAGAATCGAAACCTTCATCTGGAAATGTGTGCTCTCGATCTTACCTCTCAATGAAAGGATTGGTCAGATTATTCACTCAATTAAAAAATTATGCCCCAACTATGGGAAGCAGGATGAAACCCTAACCCACTTATTTATGTATTGTGATTTTACTCTTGCTGTGTATGATAGGCTAGGTCTTCATATGATATATTTATTGAATACCGAATTGGATTTTCACATGTGGTTTCTAAATTGCTTATATAACCCTAGTCATGATATTAGTTATAAAGGAAAAAATTCGGAAGTAATAGGCACGACCATGTGCGGAATTTGGAAATCTAAGTGTGACTGGGTTTTCGATAAGAAAACTGTAAACATAAGTAGAACAACTGATTTGATCGTCACAACAACAAACAACAATAGAAATACCAAACTGAACCTAGATAATAGCCAGGAATTAGAAGTTAAGAGGTCTAGAGTTTCAGTTAAACCTGACAGTTTTACCATTAAGGTTAATATTGCGTGTGCTACCAGAAGGAATTCGAATTCTGCTGCAATTTCTTTAATTAGTTCTGATAATAGAGGGGCTTTCCTTGGAGGAAGGACTCTCCCAGCAGTAGCATACAATGGGCCGGACTTGGAAGAGCAGGCAACTTCTACGACAATCCGATGGTTACGACAATTGAAAATCACCCAAATGTGCAAATTGACAGTGACAACGAGAAAGTCTTGGAATCAATCTCACTTCAAGTTTCAGAACTCCGTAACGATCGAATCAAGTTGCATGGAGACAACACTAAAAACTTTATATTATGCATCAATAGTATTTGTAGTATTAACCTAATCCCAGTAGTTGAGAACCACATAGCTTGTAAGCTAGCAACTAAGAGTCTTAACTTGTCTGTTTTTTGTAACTGGTATCCTCAAACTCTCAAGAACTTTCCGCCGACTCTAGTAAGACAGGAAGGAAACAATATTATTATCATGTAACCTGCGGGGTTACCCCCTGTTTCTTTTATTAAAAAAAAAAAAAAGTAGTAGGTAATGTGGAACTAGAAAATAGAGAAGGAAATACACAAAGTAGAGACGAAGAAGGGGAGAAAATCTTATTAGATGTGTATAATAGACTAAGATTAGAGCCTCTATTTATAGGGCTAGACACAAGGGCATCCCAGAATAAACGGATTTGCCCTAGATATTCTTAACATAATTACACGTTTATAACACTTCCCCGATGACATTGTGTCTAAGCTAATTACAAACGGACCGGAAAACTCAAAGAGAAAAACCCGATATTGCATAAGCATTTAAAGACTCGAAACATTGTTGGACACACAAATGTTGCCTCGTTAAAACCTTGACAAGGAAAACCCATTGGGACAAAACCTTGACGAAGGAAAAAGAGTACAACTCAATAAAGTCCAAAGAATGCGCTTAATTTGATAATGGTGCTCCCCCGATGAGTACTTGAAGAAATTATTAGCTTGCAAATCTTTGAGTCGAGACTTCCCAATTTCGGTGAAAATTTCTTGAATGTAGAAGATATTTGTTCTGATGAAGTCTTCTTATGTGTTAGTCTTCTAAATAGAAGTGTACTCGAATCTTCAAGCTTCTCCAAATTCATTGAGAACTTATGTCTTGGTTTGCTATCTTTGAGATATTTACATATCTAGTTAGCGTAGTTTCTTCAACAAAGGTGCCAATATGTAGTTCTAAAGTACCAAAGGTGAACAAAATTTGTGATCATACCTTATATGGACTTAATGATATCCAAATTCATAGGAGAAGTTTATGTTGATGTGGTCTAACAAAATTATCTAGTTAATGGTGGAATCCACCAAATAACCGAAATCGATACAACTCCCCCTTGGATGACCACCATGTTGAATTAAATTGCCTCGCTAAAACCTCGCCAGTAAAACCCAATGGGAAAAAACTTGGACAAAGGAAAAAAGAGCACAAATATCAACATTTTGAAATAAAATCAAACATCAACGAGATGTTGCCTCGTTAAAACCTTTTCAGGAAAACCACTTGGGATAAAACACGAAATAAAGGGAAAAGAGTACAACTTTTGACGTAAATATGGATGCTAACCCAAATATATGAGATTTTCAAAAGTTAAGCATCAAAATAATAATTCTAGTCTATCTCGAAAGATGAGTTTAAGCTAGCATAATTTAAACTGCAGATTTAAGAAAGAAAGAAGAAGAAAAAATAGAATTTATCTTTCGAAGCGTGGATTTTGTGTTTTTAAAGACTCGTCAAGAGACCTATAACGTTGAAATCATCAACTAATTAATCCGGATTTTTGGTTGTCTACCAAATTTCTAAAAAACACATAAAGGATTGTTAAACCTTATTAAGCAAATAAGGTGGCTGCCTAAAGGATTACAAATTTAATATGTTCTCCGACCACATTTCTTGTGTGAATGCTATATGAGTCCTTCAAAGACTACCACGCCAAAAGCATCATACATGGAGAACAAAAATATTTATTGAATCAATCCTAGGGTCTGAGAAAAATGGAACCCTTAAATCGTTTTCACAACGAAAAAATTTCTCATATAACGCATTATGACTACACTAGCCTGTAATTGATAGGCTTGGCATTTATAGTGTTAAGTTTTGGATCCAAAATTGCGTTAACTGAGAAATTAATCCAACCTAATTGGATCGTATGCCAACCAATCACATATGTCGATATTTCCTCTGCAGAGGGGTTAACAACCACTATCTTTGTTATTCGAATGACTAAATTAGCTATCACGATCTCACATAATTTCCAGTGTATGCATGCTTTGAAAAATCTAAATTTACTGGTACCAGTGCCCATGGGCGTGATAATCTCATATTATTCAAATGAGTAGATATGAATTTTTGAGATTTGAGATTGTGAGTCGTGTTATGATAGACTCTGTTAGAGCTATCTGTAGCATACATACAAATGCTACATGCTTGCTAGATGTGATTGAGTCTGCCTTTTTAAACGGCATAAGCTATATGAGATATTTTCACACCAATTATTAGTGGCAGCCTTTTTCGATTTGTTCATATTGGGAGAGAAATATATATAACTTTTAAGTTAATTAACACATGATTTTGATAGTGTATGTGTCCCCCTGATCATGGTAAAAAAATAAATAAATAAAATAATCATCTCATATACGAAAACTAGTTTCATAGAGTATTATCCGATTAAATCAAGGACATATACTCAGAATATTTTCTAGATTTTAGCAATACCAGTTGGACTGTAGATAATGACTTCAAAAGCCATAAGAAATTGTCCTAAAAATAAAATAAAATTGTAGTCTTTTTGACATACAAATTTGACATCAACCATAGGTTTTATTGGTTACAACCAAAACATATAAAATATGTAAATAAATCTCCAAATAATTTCATGACCTCTATGGACAATGAGATAATGATTTAGAATGAGATTATGGACACTTTCTTTTTCAAAAGAAAATAAATTCAAGATCAATTTAGTCACTACAAAGACTAATAATATAGGCTAACAAGCTGGGTGCGCACCCATTGATCTTGAGTGTCCAATTATATTCTAATTCCAATTGGTACAATTCCAAAATTTGGAGATAATTACCACGAGGAAAACTAAAATTGCAAAATATCCAGCAGGAACGCAACAATTCCTCGTTCATCGGTATCTAACGATTGGCTTATACCATAATAACGATATTTCATCATTTAGGGATCGATATAGATGAATTATATGTTTCTTTTTGGGAATATAAAGAAATCATTATCGTGATTTTTCTTTGAAGAGATAAAATCCACTCTTTCTAGTTGATGAATGGTTTCATTGAAAGGAAAATAGAAACCAATGGTTTATTATTAGATAAAACCATACATATTTGATAGTAAAAATTTGTTTGAAACGATCAATCTTCCGTAATGGGAAAAAATCAAACCATTATTGGCAAAATTTTAGAAAATATGCCAATCTATTTTCTCTTGTATTATAGAAACCAGTGAAAAATTCACAAAATTGGTTTTTACGATTTATCAAACTCAGTATCGACAAAATAAAAATATTGTCGTTATAGCTATCGCTTAGGAAACCTATTTTGAGGTTGACATATGGTTTCTTGCATATAAAAAAAATAGAAACCATATGTAAATCACATGATCCTTGTCCAAAAGACAAAGATACCAAAACTAATTGGCCGTAGGTTTTTCAACCATGCACGTGATTAGTTACTTAGTAAAGGTATTTATTTATAGCGATAACACCAATTTGTGGTGATTACAGTTTCGATAAAGAAATAGAAACTGTGTAAATTAACCAAATCTTTCGATGTTCTTTTCCCTATGAAAAAAATTATAGGCGAAAGAAAATACCAAACTTTGGTATTACAGGTTTCATTAGGAGAATAAACCGTAAACCATCTTTTGATGGATTTTTTTTTATTTTTAATTTTTTTATAAAAGAGTCGAATCTATTTGAGAAAATAGATCACCGGTTTCCAATAATCACGATCCGGTCTATTTAGGATTAAACTAAAAGGTTTTAGTTGCTCCCCAAAAAAATAAAATAAGAATAGCCTTTGATAAAAATAAAAAAAAGGCATTAATATAATTACTAAAGATGCAATAAGATGCAAAGATGTAAAGGAAAAACGAACTCGTATAACAAAGAGTCACTCTTTGTATAGGTAGATGGTGGCCTTGTATCCGCACCTGTTTGATGTCTTATGATCCCGTTTGAGATAAAGAAGAACAAATCAAAAGTATCCAAGCACCCGTTCACGGCTACTTCATTATCGTCATCATATAGACCATGAAAGCTAAACCAACCTAAAGAGTATCCAGCGAAAAGCATAGTTAGAATATGTTTAACAAATCAAAGAAGTAAAAAAAAAAAATTAACTAAGAGAGAAGGTTAGATATGGATGTGAATATCTTCTCCGTTTTCATGGGTAAGTTGGATGCGTCAGTTGGTAGAACAACGTGCGTGATAACGTAATGTGGAACTAGAAAATAGAGAAGGAAATACAAAAAGTAGAGACGAAGAAGGGAGAAAATCTTATTAGATGTGTATAATAGACTAAGATTAGAGCCTCTATTTATAGGGCTAGACACAAGGGCATCCCGTAATAAACGGGATTTGCCCTAGATATTCTTAACATAATTACACGTTTATAACAGTAGGAAAGGGATATCCCTACTTATGTAGGAATATAAGAGACTATATAGGATGGTTTTTTACATATATTCCTACATATGCGGGATATGGAAGAGAAAAACGGCATCATAGTACTTGGCCTTATGCCTTTGATGAACATTAATAAAGTTACATGGGTGATCCTTATTTTCTCAATTTGAATACTAAGTTTAAGAAGTTGTCAGTTATAGCGTATGTATGTTTTCAATTATTATTCACAATAAGGATCTCATTTCTTTTCAATTCTCATTGTGGGTAAAGAATTGAGGAGCTCCATGTGAGGATTTTCTTATGGAATCAGTGACAACCGCGGAATAACGGATCTTGAGATATTATGATGAATAATAACTAAACCAAGCACAAGAAACTATGAAAATACGAGAAAGATAAACTCACAAGACACAAGATTCAAAGTGGTTCGACCAATACATACAACTTGTATATATTGTCTACGTCCACTTTGAGCCGCACCAACTCAAATCCACTATGAAGAAAAAAATGATTACAACGTCGTGTGAATCCCAGCAAACCCTTGGTTACACCGCAACAATTACCCGAGACGATAACCTTGTCTCTTGTTCCTCACCAATATGCTACCACAACGAAACCCTAACTTTAGCCCTAAAAGCTATACAAGAAATCTCTCACCGATCTCTTAATCGTTTTCTACACAATGTACATTCTACAAGTCCTAATTACCTATTTATATAGGTTAAAAACTTGGCCATCAATAATTCTAGCCGTTTTAGGAAACCCCTGTCCCAAAACAATCACGGCTAACTTAGGAAATAATTAGTCTTCAATTAACTAACAATCTCCCACTTTGAAGACTCATTGATTGTCTTCAATTCTCCTTTTCTTCAACTTTGGATTTGACGGTGCTAAAACATCTTCATGCCAGTGCGGCTACCCTCCCAGATCCTCATTCTGAGAGACCAACTAAAGCCTTGCAGAGCTTTAGATTGTGCGATGTAACTCCCTTGGTAAACATATCCGCCGGATTCTTCGAACCAAGAATATTCTCGAGCTTCAACTCTCCTTCTTCTAAGAGATCCCGAATGAAATGACAACGGATATCTATATGCTTCGTCCTAGCATGATAGGCTGAGTTCTTGGCTAAATGTATAGCGCTTTGAATGTCGCGAAACAGAACATTGTCTCGTTGTTCCTTTCAACCTCGGCTAACAATCCTTGTAACCAAATCATCTCCTTGATCGCCACATCCGCTCGTACTCCTCTTCCGTAGTAGACAATGTTACCAACTTCAGAATCAGTGAGTTCCAACTCACTGCGGTGACCCCATAGTATAAACATAACCGGTCGTACTTCGCTTTTATCTACATCACTGCGAAGTCTGCATCCACATAACCCTCAAGGTAGAACCACCTCTTCCATAACACAATGGTACGTTTGTGTTACCTCTCAAATACACGAGAATCCACTTCACAACTTGATGTTGTTTTCTGGGTTGCTTGCATATCTACTCACTACTCCCACTTGCATGTGCAATATCAGGTCTCGTGCACACCATAGCATACATTAAACTCCCAATAGCAAAGAAGAATATGGTCGTTAGTCATGTACTCCTTTTCTTCATCTGTCTTTGCACACTGCATACTTGAAAGACGAATTTGACTTCCAAGTGGAGAATCGACTGGTTTAGCATTCACCATATTGAATCTTTTCAACACTTGTTCAATATATTCAACTTTGACTAAGCATAAGAGTTCCCTTATCTTTGTCCCTTATGATTCTCATACCAAGAATCTGTTTTGCTTCACCAAGATCATTCATAGAAAACTCACTTGCCGATTGTTTCTTCAAATTCTCAACTTTTTGTAGAGATGTTAAGCTAACCAACATATCATCCACATACGTAGTAATATGATGTAGTCGAACCATTCCTTTTGAAGTAACAACAATGATCTGCATTAAACCACTTTTATGCATGAAGTTATCAAACTTCTTATACCCTTTGTCTCGGGGCTTGTTTTAAACCATACAAACTCTTCTTTAGCTTGCACACCATCTCTTCCTTGCCTTTTACTATGAATCCTTATGGCTACTTCATCTAAATTTCTTCATCTAGGTCACCATGAATAAAAGTTGTTTTTACATCCAACTGTTCAAGGTAGAGATCTTCAGAAGCCACTAGACTTAACACTACTCGATAGTAGTAATCTTTACAATGGAGAAAATATCTCGTTGTAATCAACACCGAGTTTTTCTTTGAAACCTTTCACAACCAACCTCTCCTTGTAGCGAATTTCTCCATTTGCTTCAGACTTCATCCGATAAACCCACTTGTTATGCAACGCCTTTTTTACCTCTTGGTAATTTTGCTAACACCCATGTGCCATTCTCATCAAGTGAATTCATCTCGTCCTCCATAGCAAGTTTCCACTTGATTGAATCATCAACCACTAGTGCTTCCTTAATATCTTCAGGTTCACCTCCATCCGTAAGTAATAGATAATTTAAATCATACCTTGGGTTTGGTTTAGGAGTTCTTGACGATCTTCGTACTTCTTGTGAAACTGTAGGAATAACTCCCACTGCAGTAGAAGTCTCTTCAACTTGTACTTCTCCGCCATTAGCAACATCATGCTCTTCGTGTTCCACACTTCTTCCAGAAACATCATCAATATCGATATACAACTCCTTATCAACGTTGCTTGACCTGACATCTTCAACTTGTGTTGTATTCTGTCCTTGTACAACTCATTCTCATTAAAGTGACATCTCTACTTCTAATAACCCGTGACCCTCATTGTCCCAAAGTTTATACCCAAAAGCGTCAATTCCATAACCAAGGAATATACACTTCTTTTCTTGAGCACCTATCTTAGAACTCTCACCGGGACTAAGATGAACATAACCAACACAACCAAACACTTTAAAATAGGAAAGATTTACCTTTTTGCCAGTCCAAACCTCCTCTGGTATCTTCATATCTAATGGACTACTAGGTGTCCTGTTAATTAGATAAACGACCATCTCTGTTGCATGTGCCCGAGAAGGTGTTGGGAAAACTGATTGCAACCTCATGCACCTTGCACGTGCATTCAACGTCCAATTAATACGTTTTGCTACTCCATTATCTGTGGCGTACTTGGAATTATCCTCTCCAAACGAATTCCATTTGTAGCACATAACTTGTAAGAATTTTGTTTTGTCATACTCACCACTTGTTGTCGACCTTAGATACTTTAACTTCAGGCCAGTTTCTGTTTCAACCAAAGCTTTCCATTTCTTAAAAACTTCATACACCTCGAACTTATTCTTCATGAAGTAAAGCCACACCTTCCTTGAGTGATCATCAATAAAGGTGACATAATAATGGAGTCCACTGTGAGATGCAACATCAATTGGTCCCCATACATCCGTATGAACCAAATCAAGTTTTTCGCTTCTCAAGTCTCTTCCTCATATGATGAAACTAACTCGTTTTTGCTTTCCAAGAACACATTCTTCACAAAAACTCATATCAACAGACTTCACCTTATGTAGATATCCTCCAGGAATATAGAATCTTCATGTTCTTCTCACTCATGTGCCATAATCTTCTATGCCATAAGTTAGTGTCTTTACCACTACTATCCACTGCTAAAGTAGTTCCATCTGAAGTCCTGTATAGAGTATTGACTCTCACTCCTCGAGATAACACCATAGCCCCTTTATTTACTTTCCAATTGTGTTTCGTTAACACAACTTCACAGTCATCATCACAAACTTGGCCCACATACACCAAGTTTTTCTTCAAATTTGGAACGTGTGGTACATCCTTCAGTTTCCTTGTCGAACCATTGACTTTCAACATCACATCACCCAAACCAATAATGTCGCATGCTTCACCGACACCTAAGAATACTTGGCCATAATATCATTCATTATAAGAGATCAGAATACTCTTATCACCTGTCACATGGAAAGAAGCTCCCGAGTCTATAATCCAAGACTCATCTTGCTTGTCCTCAGAGAGTAGTAGAAAACCTTCCGTAATCACCTTCTTATTATCAACAAGGACCTTCACCGGTTCCGTAGTTGCAACTACGTTGACCTCTTCTTGATTAACTTTGTTTCCACCATTATTAGCACCCTTGTTTTTTCGGACAATCGCGCTTGAAGTGTCCTACTTTCTTACACGCCCAACACTCAACAACACCTCTAGGACGGGATTGTGATCTCCCCCTAGACTTTCCTCTAGACTTCCATCTAGTCTTGTTGTTGTTCCTATTTGAACTCCTGCCTCTATCATCTTCATGCATACTTAAGGCCGAGCTTGAAGAACTAGAAACATAACCTTGTTCTATTCTTCTCTCATCTTCAGCAATTAACCATTGCTGCACATCATCAAGCTTCAACTTATCGCTCCCTGCAGAATTGCTAATGGTTGTCCTTGCAGTCTCCTAACTCTTTGGTAATGACGACAACAACCGTAGTAAAGCTTGAACTTCATCATCAAAAGTAATACTTATCTGTTTGTACCCCTAATATTCTACACAAATAAATGGGCTAACTTAGTTACTTAGGCCTCCAAAACTCCTTCTAGTGGCAAAGGAGGGTTCATTGGGCCTAAGGTGCTTCCCTTGTTTGCCCAAAAAAATGGCTAATTAGGCCTAACAAACGCCCCATGTACAAGCCCATAGGCTAAAAAATTTCACAACACAAGCGTCCCACGTCACCATCGACACGTCATCAGAGGTGCCACGTCACCAACATGAACGTCAGCAAAATAGGTGCCACGTCAGCACATACGATGATGTGGCAGGTGCCACGTCAGCACAAAACAGTTTCATATGCTGCCACGCCAGCAGACAGAGGTGCCACGTCAGCAGACGAGATGACGTGGCAGTCGACACGTCAGCAGTCCGAGGTGCCACGTCAGCAAATGGTTGCCACGTCAGCATAGATGATGATGTGGCAGTTGACGCGTCAACAGAAGAGGTGACGTGGCAGGTGCCACGTCAGCACTGCACGCCACGTCACCACTGTATGCCACGTCACTGACAACCACCGCGGCCCAAGCCGCGATGCTCGGCGATTGGTGGGAGATCGTAGATTAATTGATACGGCGACTAATCGCAGGTAATCAGCAGCGATTATTCGGTACATGATTCGGCGTTGCTCGATGTGATTTAATCCCGTAGCCCTAGGATATTTGCGCCCCAGTCCTATTTCTCTAAGGATATTTCTGCCCCGTTTGCTTACACCCATTTCTCTTACACCTTTTGGTTATCCACACCCCATTATAATTCCTTAACCATGATGGAAGTTTCTGGAATATCTTGGGAACTATGCAAGGGAAGCCAGGGCATGCAACCATGCAGTCATGCAGGCATGCAGGTATAATATTGTAGGGAGACATGCAGGGACTGTTATTGTAGGGAGACATGCAGGGACTGTTATTGCAGGGAGGCATGCAGGGGCCAGTAATGGCAATTGATATCTGCCATAAAATCAAAGAAATAAAACGGAAATTCGCACATATAAATGTAGAGTTTCACAACCAAAAAGGTAGGCAATCTTCCATACCAAAATCTCATGTGAAAAATCCATTACTGACTTTAGCTTCGGAGGGTTTTTTTTGCAGGTACCCCCCCTTTTCTCCCTAATTCAATTGAAGATCCAGTCCAAGAATCGATTATCAGCAAAATCATCATACATATTTCTGTGTTTGGGGTAGGAGTAATTTTACCTTACAAACGGTGGCATACGACCAAGGGTTTCGAGAAAGATTATCGAGTTTTACCAAATCGAGTTATGGCAATAGTTAGACAGGCGCACGAAGGTCCGATTCTAACAATTCCCAACCGCGCGGGGAGACGCGAAATTGAGAGGAACGAAATTGAGGTTCAATCTGCACTGCTATACCAATGGAAACGGACGGGGGTCAAGATCATACTCACAACGAGATCATTGGATCGTGGACGAGACCCGAGATCGTTTTCGTGACGAGCTCCGGTCTGAATTGGAGAAAGGAAAAACAACATCGATCGATAACGAAGTTATTCACATTGATGGGGAAAACCCGGATGTTCGTGGAAACAAAGGGTATGCGTTCGGCGGTCCATCTAGGAGGAATCACAATCGACGGGATCTCATGAGATGGCGCACCGCGACTCCTAGTACGAGAGGAAGAACAACTGCGAATCGGCTAGACGAGTTAGAGAAGGAGAATGCTCTACGAGATTAGAACGTGAAAACCAACCTCGGCCTAGGTATGGTGTTTTGAATAATCAGAGGTCCGATCTGTTTGGCAAACGCCTTTGAAGTCGGATTGAACCACAAGTCGCAGACTCTAACAGAGATGTGATCAATCTTGATCGACAGACAGAATCTATTGGTCATTGGAGAATTAGAAACGACCCGGGCGAGCGGGAAATCGGACAAGCGCAACTCAACGAGGCGCGACCAGAACTACGTCTCATTCAAAACGGCTCGGGAATGACGAGAATGAAGCTCGAGACCAACACGACGAGGTGACTTTTCGGACGATTACTATGCTCGTTCGGGCAAGGCAGGCATGGCGAAGAGACTACTCTGCACCGAAGAAAGAAAATGAGATCGGATAATCATATTCCGAGGACTGGGATTATGAGCGGGGAAGGCGATTCATCGGATGGCGACCTAGACGCGATAACATAAGCTCGTCTTGCCAAGATGATCGAAAGTAATGATGAAAAAACAATCCAGAGAAGAAAAGATGGAAAGGCTACATCGAGCACGGGAGCTCCTTTAAAGCGAATATCGGAGAATTGTTTGCCAATGAATTTTTAGTTCCAAAATTACAGGAATTCGATGAGAAAACTTATGATCCGGATAAATACGTTTTACACTATGAGAGGCCTTGCCATGTCCTTGTGGCGATCGGCCGACGAGTTGATGTGTAAAATGTTTCATAATCCTTGACAGGAGGAGCTATAACGTGGTTCAACCGACTTCAAAGACAGTCGATCAGGACTTACCATAAGGTGATCGATGATTTTTGCTGTAACTATAAGTACAACAAACGAGGCCAGGAAAGGATGCCATTCACTGTTCCTTTTAGGAATTCGGAAGGAGGAAAGCATCGGAGCGGTTCACTAGGCGTTTCAAGCAAGAGTTAGACGGACGTGGATGGAGCCAACAACCAAGTTGTCATTGCGGCATACAAACAAGCTTACCAACATGATCGAGAGAGGTGTGTACGGTTCTTTGGTCAAGAGACCACCAAAAACTTTGGAAGAACTATATGATCGAGTAGAAGAAACGCGCCCGAGTGGAGGACGATTCTAAAGCTCGAGAAGAAGTTCACAAATCATCTAATCATCCAAACGATGGTAAAGAGAGAAAAATCCAAGAACCGTTCGAACGGACAAACATAATGATCGCGGGGATGTTGGACGAGAAAAATCAAGGTGAACGCATGGAAGGCGGGTATCGAAATTTCACGATATGAAGTGACCCCATTGAGCATAAGTATCTGATTTGTCTTGGTCGGTTGTCAATCCGTCAAATATAATTTCACTTTCTCAATCAACTAGATATAAATATAGTATTCGATAAGAAAGAGTTCGTATCCACAGAGAGGCTTTCGTTGTTATAAAATTTCAGTTTCTAAGTAACCACGGGGAATGTTTGTTGTATCTAAGAAATAAAAGTAATTGAAAGCGAAGTAAATAATTGGAATTATCAATAAGGAGAAGATATTGGTCACGGGATAGTATCATTCACAAACATGTATTATCATCAATGATTAGAATTGGTATTTTAATCTCGTATTTATTAAAAGTCCTAGGATACCTTGATCGCAAGTATAACTTAGTTAATTCCCTGTTTTCATCACAACCACATTAAAAGATGCATATGTGAATTCTTCGTAGAAAGCAACCTAAAGTGTAAAAGAACAATTAAGTTTAACTCCCTAAAAGCATTAAGTTTTATGGAATAAGACTCATCAATGCAAACGAATGTGTAAAAGCACTAAACGTTTTAACAAAAGTTATGATTCACTTGTGACTAGTAGGATATATCACTACAAGCACTACCTACAATTATGCTACTTAGAATCAGGGATAAACAACTTTTTCGTATTGAAAACCCTAATATAGCTCTAGAGATGAACGCAAATCGGATTGATTCCGGACTCAACCTAACAAGTTTTCAAATCTTATAACACTATTAATTGTAAATCACAAACAATAAATTACTAAGACAAAACTAATTCATTGAATCAAAAGCATGTTGAGAAATCAACTTTTATCCCATAACCAATAATATGTTTAGCTACTCATAGCTGTGGAGTTCATCATAATCAATATTCAATAATAAAAATAATTAAGAAGAAGAACAAAAGCAAACCCTAGAAGCGTAAACAAAAACGGCTCTCCAAAATTCCAAGAATAAAATATTTTATAAGTTGTAAAAGACCTTCCCTTTATAGCTTTTCTCCAATCTCTAAAATTAGGTCTAGTCTTCAAAGTCCATTAGATGAAAATCCACCAAGCCCATAAGAAGGAGAAACCCATGTAGAAAATATGTCCCAAAAGTCGTCGCCGGAAAACTGGTATTGTGGCCGGAAAACGGCCGGAAGAGTCGCCGTAAATCGGTTCAGGTGACCGGCAAAGTCCGCCCGGTCACCGGTCAACGGGTCGGATCGGTCAACTAGTCAGCTCGGCGGGTCAACTCGGTCAAGCACCGAGTCAGGGAGAGTCAGGGGTGAGTCAGGTCGAGTCGGGCTGAATCGGTGAGTGAGCTGAGTGGCCAAGGCCATTGCCATCTTGCCAGGCCATCTTGTGTTGCACCAAGATGGTGCATCAGTGCCCAGCTGATGCGTGTCGTAACCACAACAAATTAATTAATACTTTACTACCTAATTAACAAGTAATATAGGGTAGTCAAGGTCGATCCCACGAGGAGCACGAGATTCTAGTTGTCAAAATTGTCACAAAAGGGGGGTGTAAAGCAAAAGAAAGTAAAGAAAGCAATTAAAAGTTAAAGTTGAAATCAATAAGAGAGACAAGACCAAGGAATCCTTCTTCGTTACGAAACAATGAATCAAGTTATGTTCTTTTCTACTTGTTATTAGTCACAAATTATCACCAACCGTAGGTAAAGCAGCTAGATCGATTGCTAAACCCCTAAATCCCTTGTATCTTAGGACACGGAAGTTCTCGACTACTAGGATTCTATTTACCAAACCACCTAGAAGTAGATCACTTAAGATGTAATTTAAATAAATGCATTAAGATTTATGAACTTATTAGGTTAATATTAGTAGTTAGACTCTTGGATCAAGGTCTACTTGCTAACGTTTTTTTCACACACAATTGCTCCACGGAATCCCTCATAAGGTCTCGTGTTTGCTACTTATGTAAAGAGTCAAGAAACGATTACTTATCTCCTAACTTTCACTAGCTTTAGATCAAATTAACAAATCAATTTAGTTGGCCACCCAAACAATCTATCAATCAATCATGAATGTCTTTGAGATCATTCCTATTAGTAAAAACAATCGATAATTATGAAAAACTCAAGATAGAATTGAAACAAAACTCAAATCATATATTAAGAACTAGGAATTCATCCTCAATCAATAATAAAATTAACTACTCATGTTAAGGAGTTCACACAAAGAATAAGAAAAGAAAAGTGTTGTGTGTGTAGAGAGGTGTGTAAAGATGTAGAAAACTTCTCTATTTATAAGCTTCACTATTCTCCAAATCTTCCAAGGAATAGAACCCTTTTCCTTTTGCAATTCAATTTCCAAATTCAAGTCTTTCTCTTCTTCCATCTTCTCTTTCCAAATTTGAGTCCAATTCTCCATCCAATTCCTAGCCCAAGTCTTCACACCCATGAGAAAAGTCCATAGAAAATTTCGGAATTTTTGGCTCATAGGAAAACTGGTATTATGGCGGAATCCCAGTGCGGAATTGTCATGCCGCCGGCCACGAGAATTACGTCCGTCAAGGGAATATTCGACGGAATATTCCGTCGATCCACCGTCAGGACTAGCTGTTGACTTAACGGTCATCGTTAGTCAAAGGTCAAGGGTGAGTCAGTCGAAGTCGGAACCGAGTCGGCTAGCTAACTCGGTGATTGATCCTAATTTTTGAGCTACTTGCCCGAGGCCAAAATTGTTGCGGTTGTGCGATTTTATGCATAGCCCGGATGGTTGTATCCTTGCTCTTCTTGATTGACTGCATCTGTTGCCTAAGCTTCAAATCATTTGATCCATTGCAACACCTCCATGCTCAATACCAACTGCCAATTCAATTCCATTACAGTTCAATATCTTCTTCTCCACCAGCCTCAGTTCCAACCATCAATTCTTTCATCATTTCCCTGGAACATCTGCTCCCATATCCTGCTTTCATTCAATCCTCAGAGCACAACAGCATTACTCTATCATTTAGCCATTTGCCCATACACCTTGTGATTCCAGCTCTCGATTCAAACCACCATCGCTCTGACTCTGCAATTGCGACGGCGGTTCAAACTAACTCGCCATTACGTCATCTCGGGCCACCCATAGTCTGACCTTAATTCATACGAGCTGCAATTGCATTTGCAATCCTTACTTCCCTGCTAAGCTCACTGCCACAAATCAGCTGCAACACAACCACAACTCTTCACTGCCATGAGCAATCATTTAATCCCTGGCAGCATCAGCCTCAAGAGCTTCCATCAGCCACCACAACAACACATCCAACCTCAGGCTCTGACCTGTGAGTCAAGAACCAAACCCAGATCGAATCCAACCAATAATCCACCACAATGAAACCATTTCTTCCTTAATCACGAAACCCATTCTATCATCACAGACCCATAGCAGCAGCAGGACAATCAATTCCATCTCCAATTTATGAGACCTCGGCTTCTTCAACAGCAGCTCAATCAACCTGTTACCACCAGCATCAACATAAATTCATTTCCTGTAATTCAACAGCAACTCTTTCCCCCAATTTCAGTTCAATTTCCTTCTCAGACTACCATTCATTCTCTCTACTTCTTCTCCCTGTGTTGAACAACAGCTCAGTTAACAATTTCGATCCCCTGAGACCCAACAATTCCTTCATATCTGTGCATCACCAGAACGATCAAACTCCACATCAAAACACTTCTTCCGTGTAGAATAATGGCTCAACCGAGCTCGATTCCCGAGTTCTTCAAACCCATTTCACCGATTCAACGGCAACATCTCCTGAACTCTATTTCTCATTCAATTTCTCGTGAACCCATTTCCGACTCTCTTAATCTCTTCTTCATCTCACAATAGCCATTAACATCACCTCAGATCGAACTCATCTTCGATTTCCTCTCTCTGCCCTCACAATGCAGCAAGAACCCATCGATGGCAGAATCATCTCTATCTTCTCGATCTCTCACAAACCCATTCGAACCCTAGCTTGAATTCATCAATCCCATAATTTCTCACAGCGATTGTACTCGATGTCGATTCGTCTCTAATTCATCACTAAAGCCACGACCCATCTCTCGATTTCTCTCGATTTCTTCTTAGTGATTATCAACAAAGACCAACTCGGTCCGAAGTCATCTCTCGTAGTCTCTCGATTCTCGATTAGTAACGGCTGCGCCATCTCTTTCTCTCTTGGTTCGGGTGAGAAATGAGTGATAGAAGAGGAAGAAACCTCTTCTCGATTTAGGGTTAGATGAGGGTAGGTTATTCGGTGTCAGTCCCGTGATGATAAGGGCTAACTTTGATGGACTGCCCCTTAACCTCATACGGACCGCATTTAGTATTCCTCCCAAAGATTTGCCCCTTAACACGGGGTGGGCTCCAAATAGTGTTCGCCCCTAAAATGACAATTCGCCCTTTTTGCTCAATTTGGATCATTTATTCTTCTTTTCCTCCGTGTGACTCCAAAGTAGCTACAAAACTCAAAACAAGCGTAAAATACATAATTTACAAGAAAAATAGCGAAGAAAGCATAAACAATAGATAGTAAATAGGATGTATTCTACACCCTATCACCAGCCCAGCCATGATGGCTAGTCAATCTCCTCTCCTCTGTAGCTTTATAATTCCACAACCATCAATTCCACTTCAGATTAACACAATAACACCAATTCCATCAGCAAATTCTCAGCTCCATTCAATCCTCAGTTCAGCCTGCCACTACCATTAGAAATTCCATCATCTCAGCCAACATCCTAGCCTTCATGAGATCCCACACCGCAACTCACTGTTGCTTTTCAGTCTCAGCTCAGCTTCTCATTTCAAACACAGCCAACATCACCTCCCAGTTCAAGCTCAAATAATCTGCAACACCAACAGCCCATTGCCACCAACACCATTGCTTCTCATGCTAACCTGTAGCTTCATTTTGTTCACAAACACTTGTATCGATTCATGACCTGCAACTGCAACCAAGCCACATTCTACCAGAAACTACAGCTTCTCTGCAGCTCAGCTCAGTCAATCCACCATTGCTCAAGCCACTTCCTGCAATCCCTGGCAAGCAACATCAGCACTTCCCTGCAATTCTCGACTATACCAGCTCATGCCATCATCAATTGTAGCTGCACATTACTCTGCAAGACCCTGGTACAACCACAGAGCTGCAATTCCAGCTTCTTTCTCCATTTTACAGAATACCTGCCATTTGCACCTGTAACTCTTTTCCCAGCTATGGTCCTAACATACATCTAATAGTGAATCTACTCAATCATTCACTCAAGCCAACCACATTGTATCAACACATAGCACCACAGAACCACCTACACCAGTTACTCCACCATCTCTAGATGCCCATTCAACTCCATTGGCTCAGCCTTATGAACTCAACCAATGCCTAGCCATTTCTGCAACTCCATTGCTATCTGCCCTGCATCTGTATTTGTTCTTACCAGCACAACCATTCCTAGCACCATCTGTTGCAGCCACAACTCTACCATCACATTCTCCAGAGCAATCTTCATTACCTGCAACTGAAACTCAATCTTAATCTCAACCCTAGACTCCATTAATCAACAGCAGCAACTCCCAGCTCAACAGCTTAGCTCAGTTAACCCATATCAACTTCATAATCATCACCCAGACCTGCAATTCCATCAAAACCCTTCAAGCACAACTCACAGTTCTTCCCTGTAACTTAACCCTTGAATCACCATCTTCTTCCTTACAGTCACAGCCACAAAGCCAACTCCCTGATTCAATCTGAGAATAACCCAAGCTCCCAATTTATTCCCATGGCTCCAATCTATAGATCTATTTCCTTCTCCTTCCTTCTCGGTTCTAACCACGAGAGACCACATTGAACTCGAGTTAGCGACTACGATTCCTCCAAAATTTCCATCAATCTTCATCACGGAGTTCATGAAGTCGATCCTTAAGAAACCCTAAATTTCACTCACCATCTTCTCACTTGATTTCTCTCAATTGTGAGACCCGAGCCAATTAGGGTCGCTAACCCTAATGACAAATTCCTCCACCCATCGTCTTGAATCGATAACAATGAATCGCATCATCGTCTCGATCAATTTACGCCTCTCAATTTCTCGCGTCTCGCAACTCTTTTGGTCATGATAGTACCGCCATCCTTTCTCCATTTTCGGGTCGAGAGAAAGAAATAGTGAGACATTGATTTCTCACTGACTTCTTGGGCTTGTGTAAGAAATGAGAGTGGATTCATCCACCCAGGTCTGGCAGATAAGGGGTTACCCAGAAATGGTTCTAGGCACCCAGGAATAAGAGAAGGACCTCCCAGTTCTTGCATGGGTTGTCGATTTCGCGGAACCGACTTCCTATTTACCTCTTTGCTCAACCGTTGCTAGCTCCGCTCGACCGTGAATTAGTCTTTTCGCTCTTTTTCGCTCCAAATGGATGCTTTCTCTTTCTTTTATCTGTGCGACTCCAGAGTATCTAATAACTTAAAAACACGTGTAAAGTACATAATTCACAAGAAAAATAGCAAAGAAAGCATAAACTCAATATAGTAAATACGGTGTATTCTACACCTATCAGATTCCCCCACACTTAGACTTTGCTAGTCCTCGAGCAAATCAAATTAAACTAAAATACATACAACTCCGTGTCGTCGAGGCTACGGTCACTTTTAGCATAAATAACAAGCCTTTAAACCCCCTAGGTGTCCCTAGTGGACGAGTTATAGTCTCGTGAGGGTTTACTAGAGATTTACCCACAAAACCTATTTTTCCAACTTACTAGTTCTCCGTAATGATAGTATCCAACGCGCTAAGAAGACATAGAAATTCTGCACACTAGTCATAAGAAGTTAGACACATAAATGAACACAATCTCATTCTTAAAAGTTGAGAGAGAAATAACCATCCCTTCTCGACATAAATTCGGGTTCGGAGTGATCGAAGTCTCGACTCGCCTCACAAGAAAGGGTTTTATGAAATTGCTCTCAATAATAAACATGACTTTTTATGGGTTACACATGTGTCCAGGTTGGAATGAAGAGAGAATCTGCGACACGTTGAATGGTAGGAAGGCAAAACCCTCCGAAATATTTTGAAAACCCACATCTTTTATATATTTTTGAAAACCCATTTTTCTCGACGATCTCTTCGAAAGGAAATCAACCATTTAACGAAGGTGGGAATATGCTTACTTACCGTGTATCCGTTCGGCGTGCAGCTAGCACCACTCTCTTACAGCATCCATAGAAACGTCTTCGGTCTTCAATCGGTGTCTTCATCTTCGTCTTCGGTCTTCAACTCTTGATGATAACTCTTGAACTTCGTAGAATCTCGACAATATGATTCTTTCCCTCAAATTCCTTGTCGCTTGAAACTTCATTATAGATATTCCTTCTTTCCAATGGCTTTATTGAAAGAATACAAAACTAAAAACAAACTATACAAACCCGAAATATATATATATATATTTTTTTTTTCTTTTTTTTTTTTAATTTTCGTTTTTTTTTTTTTTTTTTAAATTAAATTTTTTTTTGAATAAGAAATAAAACAAATACAAAATAAAAATAAAACAAAATAATAAAAACTATTAACAAACCTAAACATTTTCTCTTGTCTTTTTTTTTTTTTTTTTTTTTTAAGACAAGAGAAAGTAAAATACAAATAAAATAAAAAATGTAAGTACAATGCCATGGTGTAAGTACTTTACCGCGTGAATCTTCACAACTTATATGTCTTGATATCATAGACTTCTCGAATTCTCATCCTTAATAATTTTCACTCTTGTACAATAGTCTTCAACTTATAAAAAAATTGCTCCTTGTCTTGTTGCTTTACTTGAATCTCGAAATATGCTCATTTTTCGTATTGTTGCTTGTAAACCTCGAACGTATTCAACTTTCCTTCAAATTTGTGATGCTCCTCTTGTTGATGATGATGGTGTTTCTATGGACTGTTGGTGTAGAGAGAGATAAGGTGGATGGTGCTAACTGCGAACAAGATCACAAGTGGTATGTAAGTTAGCAATTCGATGTCACCAACATGGTTGATAAAAATAGCACTCAAGAGATCAAAATAGTGCTTCTATGGTGGGAAGTTGGACAGCTCACCATTCTGCCCGGAATTTACGTACGGTGACACACACTCTAAAAGCACAAATTTAGACAGTACAAAGAATTGAAGGTTGGTGCCTCACATTATGTAACATGGGTAGTCTCCACTATAGAGGATCACTATTCTAATACCGAATGCGATGCACCTTATTTGCCACCGGCATGGTTAAATCCAACTTTAACTCTCATACAATTAAGAAACCCGATCATGTTCTCTGTCATCTCTAAGTTCAGTCACTATTGTGAGATTCTCGATGTAATCTTAGCGACATGTATACTATGTGACTCTAAACTAACTACAAGTTGGAGTTTTCTTATTCACTAGTTCACAAAAAAAATTGAAAAATTGCAAAAATTTACAACATAAACCACTCCCCCACACTTAAACTTTACATTGTCCTCAATGTAAATTGAATCGTCCAAAGTAAGTCAAGGTGGGAAATCCTAACAAGAAATCAGAAAAAATAAAGAAAACAAAACAAGAAAAACTAAAAACAAGAAAAGAAATAAATACAAGACAAGAAATACTCATCCTTTGGGTTGCCTCCCAATTAGCGCTTGGTTTAAAGTCGTCAGCCCGACTATCTCCTTGCTTTCTATGACTCCTCCAGAGGGAGTACATCCACAAAGTTAACTCCTTCCACCACTTCGGAAGTGAAATTCTCATAATATGGTTTCCTTAGGTGCCCATTAACTTTAAGTTCTTTCCCCGTAGCTATGCTTCGAATTTCCACCGCACCATGAGAAAACACATTAGTAACAATAAAAGGTCCGATCCATCGTGACCTTAATTTACCGGAAATAATTGCAAGCGAGAATTAAACAAAAGCACTTTCTGCCCAATGCAAAATTGTTTTCTAGTAATCATGTTATCATGAAATGCTTTCGTCTTTTCTTTGTAAATCCGTGAGCTTTCAAATGCATCATTGCGGAGCTCCTCTAGCTCTTGGAGTTGTAACTTCCTTTGCTTTCCAGCCCCATCCATCTCCATGTTGCATTGCTTAATAGCCCAAAACGCCTTATGCTCAATTTCCACGGGTAAGTGACAAGGTTTACCATACACAAGCCTAAAAGGAGACATTCCAATGGGTGTTTTATATGCGGTTCTATAAGCCCACAAAGCATCATTAAGTCGCATGCTCCAATCCTTCCTTGTTGGGTTCACCGTCTTTTCTAGAATAGATTTCACCTCCCGATTAGACACCCCGGCTTGTCCATTGGTTTGGGGATGATAAGGTGTTGCAATCTTGTGCGACACATTGTACTTCGTCAACAAGCTTTGTAAAATCTGTTTTTGAAGTGAGAACCCCCATCGCTAATTATGGCTCTTGGAATTCCAAACCTTGCAAAAATATTAGCTTGCACAAAATCAAAACCACTTTAGAATCATTAGTAGGGGTGGCCTTAGCTTCCACCCATTTCGAGACATAATCAACCGCAAGTAAGATATAAAAATTCCCATGGGAGTTGACAAAAGGCCCCATAAAATCAATACCCCATACATCAAAAACTTCAATAAATTGAATATAAGTTTGTGGCATTTGATTTCGGCACCTAGATTGCCGGTTCTTTGGCACCTATCACAAGTTGTACAAAATATATGTGCATCCTTAAACAAAGTTGGCCAATAAAAACCACTTTCAAGTACCTTGTGCGCGGTTCTCTTACTCCCAAAATGTCCTCCGCAAGCATAAGAGAGACAAAAAGACAAGATAGAATTAAATTCAGAATCGGGAACGCACCTTCGTATTACTTGGTCACTACCATGTTTCCATAAGTATGGATCATCCCATATGTATTGGTTCCCTAACCTCTTAAGTTTGTCCCTCTCAGCACGAGACAAGTTCTTTGGGATTTGTTTAGAAACTAAGTAATTGACAATATCGGCATACCATGGTTCTCCAAAGGCAATTGAGAAAAGTTGCTCATCCGGGAAGCTCTCACGCAACGGGATAGTCTCCTTGTCCACAGCAAGTCGGCTCAAATGATCCGCAACGGTGTTCTCAATTCCTTTCTTGTCTTTGATTTCAATATCAAACTCTTGCAAGAGTAATATCCATCGTATGAGCCTCGGTTTCGCCTCTTTCTTTGTAAGCAAGTATCTAAGTGCTGCATGATCAGAAAAGACAACAACTTTTGTACCAATTAGATAAGAGCGAAACTTTTCTAAAGCAAAAACAATAGCTAATAACTCTTTTTTCAGTGGTTGTGTAGTTTTGTTGGGCCTCATTTAACGTTCTAGAAGCATAATAAATAGCATGAGGAAGCTTCCCCACACGTTGCCCAAGCACCGCACCAACCGCATAGTCACTTGCATCACACATGAGCTCAAAAGGCTTACTCCAATCCGGTGGTTTAATGATAGGGGCTGAAATCAAAAGTTCTTTCAAACGATTGAATGCCGCCATACATTTCTCATCAAAGTTAAAAACCACATCTTTTTGCAATAAGTTACATAGTGGTGATGCTATCTTGGAAAAATCCTTGATGAACCTACGATAAAAACCGCATGACCAAGAAAAGAACGTATCTCCCTCACCGTAGTGGGAGGGGTTAGAGCACTTAATTAGGTCTATCTTAGATTTATCGACTTCCAAGCCTTTAGAAGATATTATATGGCCTAAAACTATGCCATGAGTTACCATGAAATGGCACTTCTCCCAATTTAGCACAAGATTTGTTTCAACACATCGTTCAAGGATTAGAGACAAATTGTTCAAGCAAAGGTCAAAAGAATCACCAAAGACACTAAAGTCATCCATGAACACTTCGATTATGTTTTCAACATATTCCGAAAAGATACTTACCATACACCTTTGAAAGGTAGCCAGGAGCATTGCATAAGCCAAAAGGAATCCTTCTATAAGCAAAAGTACCGAAAGGACAAGTGAAAGTGGTTTTCTCTTGGTCCTCCAGGTGCTATCACAATCGATTATAACCCGAATAGACATCAAGAAAGCAATAGTAAGAGTGTCCAGCTAAACGTTCAAGCATTTGATCAATAAAAGGTAAAGGAAAGTGATCTTTTCTAGTGGTGGCATTCAATTTTCTATAATCAATACAAACCCTCCAACCGGTTTGCACACGAGTTGGGACAAGTTCATTCTTATCATTCTCCACCACAGCTGTCACACTTTGATTTCTTTGGTACTACTTGTACAGGGCTTACCTATTTGCTATCGGATATGGGGTAGATAACACCCACTTCCAAAAGCTTGAGTATCTCCTTTTTCACAACTTCCATCATGGGAGGATTTAAACGACGTTGCGCGTCCCTTTTAGGCTTTTCATCATCCTCCAAACGAATTTTGTGCATACAAATGGCAGGGCTAATACCCTTGATATCGGCAATTGTCCATCCTATGGCCGTCTTGTACTTCCTTAGCACCCTTAGAAGTTTTTGCTCTCAGTAAATCACTAAGCTTGTTAGAAACAATCACCGGTAACTCTTCATTATCACCCAAGTACAAGTACTTAAGGTGGTCGGGAAGAGGTTTCAATTCTAAAATCGGAGATTTAACAATTGAAGGTACAAGCTTTTCATCACTGCATGGTAAAGAAATAAAAGAGATATTATGAGTTTTCGGGAATCCTTGTAGTGAATTAAGATCACCAAGAGCTTCCTTGACTTCATTACCACACTCTACACCATTATCCATGGGTGTAGTTAACACGGTTTCCAAAGCATCATCACCGTTTAGTTCAAACATTTGTTGTGCCAATGTATCCATCACATCAATGGAGAAACAAGAGTGGACATCGCTAGGAAATCTCATCGTCTCGAAAATGTTGAAACGTATTATTTCTCCATCAAACTCCATAGTTAGCGTTCCCTTGTCCACATCAATAATGGTTTTCGCCGTTTTCATGAAGGGACGCCCAAGAAGCAATGGAAGAGACGAGTCCGGTGAACCTTCATCCATCTCTAACACACAAAAGTCCGCTGGAAATACAAGTTGATTAACCTGCACAAGAACATCCTCAACAATACCCATTGGGTAGACATTAGAGCGATCGGCTAATTGCAATACAATTTCAGCTTTTTTAAGAGGACCAAGATCAAGTGAATTATACATTGACACAGGCATAACATTAACGGATGCACCTAAATCCAACATAGCTTTGTTAAATGTTGTGTTACCAATTGTGACGGGAATGTCAAAACTACCCGGATCCTTGCACTTAAGTGGGAATTTGTGTTGTAAGATTGCCGAGGCATTCTCCCCCACACTAAGCACTTCATTACCTTTGAGCCTTTTTTTGTTGGTACACAAGTCCTTCAACACCTTTGCATACTTTGGAACTTGCTTAATAGCATCAATGAGTGGTATGTTCACATAGATCTTCTTTAGAACGTCTAAAATCTCCTTTTCTAATTCCGCCTTCTTAGAACTTGCAAATCTGCGAGGAAAAGGTAGAGGAGGAACATAAGTAGAAATCGGAGTTTTAGAGTTAGGAATAGGTACCTCAGAAGTTTGGGGAGAATCCTCATCCTTCTCCTCCAAAACAGGTTCCTTTGGTGTGTCCACCTTGCCCGAATCAAAGAACCCGGGTTGCACAAGTTGTGTACCACTTCTCAACGTAATAGCATTGACACCCTCTTTTGGGTTAATAGGTTGAGAAGGGTGTTTCCCACTATTTTGCGCCTTCAATTGGTTCAACTCAATAGCCATGGATCCCATTTGTGTTTGCAACTCCTTAATATCACTCTTAGTCTTTTGTTGACTTTCTTTAAACATGGTGGAAATGCCTTGCATCATTTTTTGAAGCTTTGAATCAATATCAAGACCTTGAGTTTGCATTGATTGTTGTGCTTGCGGTTGTTGAAATTGTTGTTGTTGTGGTTGAAATCCACTCGGACGGTTGAAAGTAGGTTGTTGAATGGCACCTTGCTTGTTGGCATAGCTAAAATTGGGGTGATCTCTCCATCCCGGATTGTAAGTGTTGGAGTAGGGATCATACCGTCTTGGTTGATTTGGAAAGATCGCATTAGCTTGCTCGTCTTCATAAGATTGAGGAGAACTTGGTATAACCGCGGATGCAACTTGTTGCAACATTGATGTCATGTTACCCATTTGTTGACGAAGTTCCTCCACCTCGCTCACTTCATTCACCCTTCTTAGAATCACATCCAAACCACGACTCAAGAATTGTTGTGAGTTCGCTGCCATGTTTTCAATCAACTCTCTAGCTTGTGCCACCGTCTTGTTCACTAGTGCACCACCACCCGCAGCGTCAATAAGATTCCTATCACTTGATTGGAGTCCTTCATAGAAGTATTGGATAATCATCGCGTCACTGAATTGGTGGTGAGGACAGCTTCCAACCAATCTCTTGTATCGTTCCCAACATTCATATAAGGATTCTCCCACGTTTTGCTTCATCCCACAAATCTCCTTGCGAATTTGAGTAGCCTTGGATGCAGGAAAATATCTCTCTAAAAAGAGTTTCTTGACCCATTCCATGTTGTGACACTTCCGGAAGGTAAATAGTATAACCAATCCTTAGCACTATCCATCAAAGAGAAACGGAAAACTTTCAACATTGCACCATCCGCCTCTACATCCGCTGGAAGCATAGCCATGACAGTGGTGTGGAAGTCCATAAGATGCTTGTTTGGGTCTTCATTCACCATTCCATGGAATTTTGGTAATTCTCTAAGCAACTCTGGCTTAATCTCAAAAGTAGAGTTCGTTTGAATACACCCCTGTTGTGTATCAAGCTTATGAGAAGCCAAGTCCTTGAGTGTACTATTTGCATCACCCATTGTTAATTCTTCTTCAACTTGTGGTTCGTCTACGATTGGAACCTCTTGTTCTCCTTATAAGTGTAACTCTTCGTCCACTTCTAACTCTTGCTCATCCGTTGCGCCTTGACTTGGTTGGAGTATTGTGCCTCTTCGAGTAGATATCCCGCACCTTGGATAATTCCAATCTTTAGTAGCCAGGGATTGATACCTGAAAACAATTCTAGCAAACAAGTGAGAAACAAGACGACAAACAAAAGGCAAAGATAAAAGCAGAAATTGGAAAAAGAAACTAAAAACTCAATAACAAGCCGTATGCCTCCCCGGCAACGGCGCCAAGTCGTTGTAGTATAGTGGTAAGTATTCCCGCCTGTCACGCGGTAAGAGAGAGAAATCCAAGAACCATTCGACAGACTGACATAATGATCGCGGGGAAACGAGAAAAATCAAGGTGAACGCATGGAAGGCGGGTATCGAAATTTCACGATATGAAGGCGGCCCCATTGAGCATAAGTATCCAAGTCTTGGTTGGTTGTCAATCCGTCAAATATAATTTCACTTTCTCAATCAACTAGATATAAATATAGTATTCGATAAGAAAGAGTTCGTATCCATAGAGAGGCTTTCGTTGTTATAAAATTTCAGTTTCTAAGTAACCACGGGGAATGTTTGTTGTATCTAAGAAATAAAAGTAATTGAAAGCGAAGTAAATAATTGGAATTATCAATAAGGAGAAAATATTGGTCACGGGATAGTATCATTCACAAACATGTATTATCATCAATGATTAGAATTGGTATTTTAATCTCGTATTTATTAAAAGTCCTAGGATATCTTGATCGCAAGTATAACCCGTTAATTCCCTGTTTTCATCACAACCACATTAAAAGATGCATATGTGAAGTCTTCGTAGAAAGCAACCTAAAGTGTAAAAGCACAATTAAGTTTAACTCCCTAAAAGCATTAAGTTTTATGGAATAAGACTCATCAATGCAAACGAATGTGTAAAAGCACTAAACGTTTTAACAAAAGTTATGATTCACTTGTGACTAGTAGGATATATCACTACAAGCACTACCCACAATTATGCTACTTAGAATCAGGAATAAACAACTTTTTCGTATTGAAAACCCTAATATAGCTCTAGAGATGAACGCAAATCGGATTGATTCCGGACTCAACCTAACAAGTTTTCAAATCTTATAACACTATTAATTGTGAATCACAAACAATAAATTACTGAGACAAAACTAATTCATTGAATCAAAAGCATGTTGAGAAATCAACTTTTATCCCATAACCAATAATATGTTTAGCTACTCATAGCTATGGAGTTCATCATAATCAATATTCAATAATAAAAATAATGAAGAAGAAGAACAAAAGCAAACCCTAGAAGCGTAAACAAAAACGGCTCTCCAAAATTCCAAGAATAAGATATTTTATAAGTTGTAGAAGACCTTCCCTTTATAGCTTTTCTCCAATCTCTAAAATTAGGTCTAGTCTTCAAAGTCCATTAGATGAAAATCCACCAAGCCCATAAGAAGGAGAAACCCATGTAGAAAATATGTCCCAAAAGTCGTCGCCGGAAATCTGGTATTGTGGCCGGAAAAGCAGAGGAAGAGTCGTCGGAAATCGGTTCAGGTGACCGGCAAAGTCCACCCGGTCACCGGTCAACGGGTCGGATCGGTCAACTAGTCAGCTCGGCGGGTCAACTCGGTCAAGCACCGAGTCAGGGAGAGTCAGGGTGAGTCAGGTCAGAGTCAGGCCTGAATCAGCTGAGTGAGCTGAGTGGCCAAGGCCATTGCCATCTTGCCAAAGCCATCTTGTGTTGCACCAAGATGGTGCATCGATCTTATTGACCATGATGGCTAGTCAATCTCTCTCCTCTGTAGCTTTATAATTCCACAACCATCAATTCCACTTCAGATTAACACAATAACACCAATTCCATCAGCAAATTCTCAGCTCCATTCAATCCTCAGTTCAGCCTGCCACTACCATTAGAAATTCCATCATCTCACCCAACATCCTAGCCTTGGCGAGAACCACACTGCAACTCACTTTGTTGCTTTTCGATCTCGGCCTCGGCCTTCTCATTTCAAACACAGCCAACATCACCTCCCAGTTCAAGCTCAAATAATCTGCAACACCAACAGCCCATTGCCACCAACACCATTGCTTCTCATGCTAACCTGTAGCTTCATTTTGGCTGCAGCACTTGCATCAGATTCATGACCTGCAACTGCAACCAAGCCACATTCTACCAGAAACTATAGCTTCTCTGCAGCTCAGCTCAGTCAATCCACCATTGCTCAAGCCACTTCCTGCAATCCATGGCAAGCAACATCAGCACTTCCCTGCAATTCTCAACTATACCAGCTCATGCCATCATCAATTACAATTTGCACATTACTCTACAAGACCCCTGGTACAACCACGTAGTAGCCAATTCCGACTTCTTTCTCCATTTTACAAAGATACCCGCCATTTGCACTGTAACTCTTTTTTGACTATGGTCCTAACATACATCTAATAGTGAATCTACTCAATCATTCACTCAAGCCAACCACATTGTATCAACACATAGCACCGGAGTAACCACCTACACCGAGTTACTCCACCATCTCCAGATGCCCATTCAACTCCATTGGCTCAGCCTTATGAACTCAACCAGTGCCTAGCCATTTCTGCAACTCCATTGCTATCTGCCCTGCATCTGTATTTGTTCTTACCAGCACAACCATTCCTAGCACCATATGTTGCAGCTCTTTCACTCTAGCTGCTTCCACCAACACCATCTGGCATTGCAGCCACAACTCTACCATCACATTCTCCAGAGCAATCTTCATTACCTGCAACTGAAACTCAATCTTAATCTCAACCCTAGACTCCATTAATCAACAAAGAAGACTCCGGCTCAACAGCGCCTTTTAGCTCAGTTAACCCATATCAACTTCATAATCATCGCCCAGACCTGCAATTCCATCAAAACCCTTCAAGCACAACTCACAGTTCTTCCCTGTAACTCAAACCTTGAATCACCATCTTCTTCCTTACAGTCACAGCCACAAAGCCAACTCCCTGATTCAATCTGAGAATAACCCAAGCTCCCAATTTCTTCCCATGGCTCCAATCTATAGATCTATTTCCTTCTCCTTCCTTCTCGGTTCTAACCACAGAGACCACATTGAACTCGAGTTAGCAGCTACGATTCCTCCAAAATTTCCATCAATCTTCATCACAGGTTCATGAAGTCGAGCCTTAAGAAACCCTAAATTTCACTCACCATCTTCTCACTAATTTCTCTCAATTGACAGACCCAGGCCAATTCAGGGTCGCTAACCCTAACAGCAAATTCCTCCACCCATCGTCTTGAATCGATAACAATGAACTGCATCATCGTCTCGATCAATTTCTGCCTCTGAATTTCTCCGCGTCTGCAACTCTTACAGTCATGATAGTACCGCCATCCTTTCTCCATTTTCAGGTCGAAGAGAAAGAAATAGTGAGACATTGATTTCTCACCGACTTCTAGGGCTTGTGTAAGAAATGAAAGTGGATTGACCACCGTGTCCTGGCGAGATAAGGGGGTTGAAATGGTTCTAGGCACCCGAGGAATAAGAGAAGGACCTCCCGAGTTCTTGCATGGCTTGTCGATTTGTGAACCGACTTCCTATTTACTTCTTTGCTCAACCGCTGCTAGCTCCGCTCGACCGTGAATTAGTCTTTTCGCTCTTTTTCGCTCCAAATGGATGCTTTCTCTTTCTTTTATCCGTGCGACTCCAGAGTATCTAATAACTCAAAAACACATGTAAAGTACATAATTCACAAGAAAAACAGCAAAGAAAGCATAAACTCTATATAGTAAATACGGTGTATTCTACACCTATCATGTACGAAAAATACACAAAGATTTGAGCCCCCCACGTCCTTTGGCAGCAGAAACACGAGATAAACGTGATAGGAGCAAATACTGCAAGTTCCATAAAGACCATGGTCACAAAATTGAGAAGCTGCAGCTCTTTCTGATTGAGATTCGGCCGAATGATCGATTATTTGGGAAGGCAACAAGATGCGTGAAAAAGGACTTTGGAAAAGGTCCCGGACAGTTTGGCACAACCAACGTGATTAACGCACATGTGATTAACGTCGGCCACGCCGAGATCCATTCAATGACCAAGGCGGGCATCGAGAAGACGAAAACAGGAGGAAGCTCGGGCAGTTGAAAGAATGGTACTTGACAAATCACATCGATTTTGTCAGCGGTAATGGAGCAGAAACTTGGTAACTTGGATGCACAAAGATAGAGTTCTCTGATGCAGACATGATAGGTGTATATGCTCCCCACAATGATGATATCGTTATAACTGCTTGGATTGGCATGTTTCGTGTGTAGGATTCTAGTTGATACGGGAAGTTCGGTGAGTGTCTTTGTTTTAGGAGCTTACTCCTCTATGAATCTTCCACACGACTTGATCGAGGAGGATGAAAATCCAATTATCGGTTTCAGCGGAGAAGTTACAAAGGCGATTGGAAAAGTGAAAATACCTATAACAGTGGCTGACAAGTCCGTCTTGGGCACTTTCTTGTTGTTGGATTGCCGAGTACCCTACAATGCGATTGTAGGACGAGATTGGCTGCATGAGATCGGTTCAGTCACATCATCTAATCATCAATGCTTGAAGTTTATTACCCAAGAAGGAGTCGTGAAAGTGAGAGGCGACCAGATGGCCGCCCACAAGTGTCATGAGAGTGCAATGGATGAGTACAAGAAGTCAGAAGTCAGTGGAAACCAGATCATGCGAGTCGATCAGAAATAACAATTACGAATCCTATCCCTCCCGAATCATATAGGGAGAGGACCTTGCTGAACCCCAGGTTGAGAGAAACCGATCGAGGCTGATTGGAGATGAGGAGCACAAAACAACGTTCGTAGGGGCAGATCTGCCGAACATGAACGTGATGGTTTGATTACATTGCTAAGGGAAAACGCCGAGCGTTTTTCGCATGGAGTTTTTTGAGATGCCATGGATAGATCCGAATGTAGCACGCCACAAGCTAAACATCGATGAGAATTTCCATCCTGTTCGCCAGAAAATCGAAATATGGCGCAAAGCAAAAAGATGGAGTTCTTCAAGAGGTCGAAAAGATGTTGGAAAGGATTTATTCGACCAAGTACAATATCCAGTTGGCTGTCAAATGTCGCACTGTTCAAGAAGAATGGTAAAATTCGGTATCCAGATATCGATTTTCTTGATTTGAATAAAGCTTGTCCCAGTGATCCCTACCCGCTGCAGCGGATAAGAGATTTGGTGGATGCAACCGCAGTGGTATGGGAGACATCGTCATTCATGGACGGTTTTTTGGGTATAACCAAATACCTTTGTTCGAGGGACGACCAAGAGCATAATGCATTCGTGAGTGACGGAGGAGTTTACCGCTATATTGTAATGCCGTTCGGGCTTAAGAACGTTAGGGAAACCTACCAAACACTTGGTAGACCATATGTTCAAGGATCGATTGGGAAGTCGATGGAAGTATACATCGATGATATGGTAGTGAAATCTCAAAGCAAAAGAATCGCATTTTCTCGATCTGCAAAAGACGTTCGATATCTTAAGGCAATATCGTATGAAGCTCAATCCAAAGAAAATGTTCATTTGGGCTATCATCGGGAAAGTTCCTTGGATACTTGATGACACACGAGAGGAATCGAGGCGAATCCGGAACAAATCGAGCCATCGAGAAATGCCATCCCCAAGAACGAAGAAGGAGGTCCAAAAGCTAGCGGGCGATTAGCGACTTTAAACCGTTTCATCTCACGGTCGTCCGGATCGATTCAAGCCATTCTTTGATGTTTTGAAAAAGCAGTGAATTTTGGTTGGACGGATGAGTGCGAAGGGCTTTGATGAGATCAAGCGGATTTGTCAACTCCCCGAGTTTTGGTGAGTCCAAAATGGACAACGGCTCCGGAGTATATCTGGTTGCAACGAGAACGCTGTTAGTGCGGTCTTTGTTTATTCGGATCCACATGAGAAACCTGTTTACTTCGTCGAGTAAATCCTTGACGGGGTGGAAACACGGTACAAGAAAATTGAGAAGATAGCACTTGCACTTTTCCATGCATCTCTAAAGCCTCAAGCCTTATTTCCAAGGAAGGCAGATCGTAGTATACTCGAGAATACCCATCAAGAGAATCTGGAGCGTCTTGATGATTCGGTCGACTAGCCATATGGTCAAATTTTCTAGGGGCGTATGAGATCAAATACGAAACCGTAACTGAGAGAAAGGACATGCACTGGATGCACCTTTGCTAGCAGATTTTCCTGTGGACGATATAGAAATAGTTCTTGTGAAGAAGTGGAGTTGTTCAAACCCACCGAGCGATCACCGATCGATCAGAGCGAGTCTGCAATGGAGATCGATACACCGAACCATTATGGAGTGTATTTGCGATGGGTCATCAAACTTGGTGGTCCGGGAGTTGGATGCGTCATCCTTACTCCCGAAGGTTCGAGGATCGAGAAAGCGACAGCCGGGTTTTCAAGCATCAAACAATGAAGCTGAATATGAAGGCGCAATAATCGGTTTAAAAGCTGTCAAACAGGTTAGATGCGAAGAACGTGAAGCTGGTCGCGATTCCATGCTAGTGGTCAACCAGTTTCTGGGGACCTACAAAGCCAAGGAAGAGAGAATGGCCATGTATTTGGATCATATGAGAAAGCTGGCAAATGAGTTTGACCAATTTTCTATTGGGAAGAGACCGCGGTTGGAAAACAGGCATGCATATGCTTTGGCATATCTCTCTTCCATGATCAAAGCCGATTCCACCGTTTCGTTGTAGTAGATTTCAAGAGTTACCTAGCATCTCGATGACCAATTTGTTCGGCTCTCGAACACGCTAGTGGGGCGAGAGGGGCAGCCACATCAAAGACAGAGGAGGATACCGAGAACACCGACAAGAATATGGATATTGACGGTCCAGTGACGGATAAGTCGAGGGCGGTCATGTTGAAAACATTACAGATCAGCGTCAACTATACATATAATACCTAACAAACCGCGAACTCCCTAAAAATGAGAAACGGTCCAAAGGTGAAAAAGAACTCATGGAGATACTCAATGATCGAAGGGGTACATTATACTGACAAACCCGTAGCTTTGGAGCCATTTTTGCGATGCGTATCGTAGAGGAAGGACAAATAATCGGGCAGAGGCTCATGAGGGAATTTGTGGTAGCCATTACGGAGGGCGTAGTCTCGCGCACGGGATACTTTCCCAAGGGTATTTTCGGGCAGTACATGCGAGAAAGACGCTAAAGAATACGCGAGAAATGTGTGCCATGCCAAGAACACGCTCCAATTCCGAAAAGGCCCGCCAACGAATTACATCCAGTTTTTAGTCCCTGGCCGTTCTCTATATGGGGATTGGACATTTTCGGCCGCTCCCAAAGCTCTGGAGGCGTCGAGATTCGTACTAGCCGCTACCGATTATTTCACCAAGTGGGTGAAGCGGTGGCAATGGTACACGTCACCAGACATGATGTGAAAAGGTTCATATGGGAGAATATCGTATGCAGGTTCGGTATCCCTGACGCGATAATATCAGACAATGGGAAGCAGTTCGATTCAGGAGTAATCAAAGACTTTTGCAAGGGCCTTAATATTCGCCACAATTTCTCGTCTCCTTACTATGCTCAAAGCAATGGGCAGGCAGAAGCAACCAACCGAGTTGTTATGGACAACCTCAAGAAACGGCTGGAGAAGGCGAAGGGAAAATGGACTGAAGAATTCCTTGGAGTCTTATGGTCCTATCGAACAACCCCCAAAAGATCCACCGGATTTTCTCCATTCACATTGGCATATGGGACGAGGGGCAGTCATACCCACCGAGGTACAACTCAAGACTACCAAAACTCGTCTTTGTCAAGTCTGAAAAAACGACAACATACGGCTTTGGATAAAGAGTTCTTTGGAAGAACAAAGAGAAACAGACCTTGCAAAGAATGGTCCGATACCGGCAGGCAATCAAGCTGGGATATGATCGCAAGGTCGAGAGAACGGTCGTTCAAACCGGGGAATATGTCTTGAAGAAAACCCGAGCGACCACAATGGAGGCCGAATCGTGGGAAGCTCGGAGTTTAACCGGGAAGGCCCATACATAGTGGATAAACCGGCATCTCGTGGATCCTACTACTTGAGGAATCTCGACGGAACCGAGGATTCGAAGCCATGGAAGCTGTGGGAATTCGTTCCACTTGAAAAAGTTTTATCATTAGAAGTAGATTCAAATCTGTTTGTCTTTGCACTCTTTTCCTTTCGATGGTTTTGTCCCACTGGGTTTTCCACTCAAAGGTTTTAACGAGGCAGCTGTGGTCGAAGCACTAGGTATTTATCTTGTTATTTCAATTTAGAAATTTTAATTCAACATTATTTTGGTATTCCAGACCTTATCAATATTGTTCGTGTTAATTATAAGTGCATGGATGATCGAATCCCGATCGACCCTAAATGACAAAACAAAGATGCGGTTGAGTCTATTATCGGCAACGTCTACGATACCTCGTGGATAGGGTGAATGCACAGTTCGAGCATCTCTACCCTATCTAAAATTTACCCCCATCATGTGGGGCAGCAACAATGTGGCAAACATTTTCATCTGTCCAGGCACGTGAAAATGTACACATCCCAAACTCTGCGCGCATCTTGAATAGCAGAATTGGCCCCCTGCGCGAATTCAAGATAGCAGAAAAACTCAACTTTTCACTCCATGTGCGAGCAAAATGCAGCAGGGAGGTGCACCCCTGCGCAAGCATTGAGCAGCATGACACAAAACATATTGGGGGCGAGTTATATGTCACCTCAACCATTTGGGGGCAAGATGTGTAACACTCCAGCGCAATCAACACATCCTTGGGGACGAGTTGCGTAACACTCCAAACAACACGCTCGGGGGCGAGTTATGTAGCACTCCGAGAAAAATACAAAATCGAGAGGGAACTAGAACTTCTTAACCCATAACAAGTTATGGATTAAGAGGGGGCGATGTTTGTACCCCTAATATTCTACACAAATAAATGGGCTAACTTAGTTACTTAGGCCTCCAAAACTCCTTCTAGTGGCAAAGGAGGGTTCATTGGGCCTAAGGTGCTTCCCTTGTTTGCCCAAAAAAATGGCTAATTAGGGCCTAACAAACGGCCCATGTACAAGCCCATAGGCTAAAAAGTTTCACAACACAAGCGTCCCACGTCACCATTGACACGTCATCAGAGGTGCCACGTCACCAACATGACACGTAAAGAAACAGGTGCCACGTCAAGACGGACGATGATGAGGCGGAGTGCCACGTCAAGACAAAATGATTTCATATACTTCCACGTCAAAGATATATGATGACGTGCTTAACCGCCATGTCGTGACAGAGGTGCCACGTCGCCAGACGAGATGACGTGGGCAGTGCCACGCCGAAGCAAATGGTTGCCACGTCAGCATAGATGATGACGTGGCAGTTGAGGCGTCACAGAAGAGGTGACGTGGCAGGTGCCACGTCAGCACTGCACGCCACGTCACCACTGTATGCCACGTCACTGAAAACCACCTCTTGGTTATCCACACCCCATTATAATTCCTTAACCATGATGCAAGTTTCGGGAATATCTTGGGAACTATGCAAGGAAGCGGGGCATGCAACCATGCAGTCATGCAGGCATGCAGATATAATATTACAGGGAGACATGCGGATCATATTGTAGGGAGACATGCAGGGACTGTTATTACAGGGAGGCATGCAGGGGCCAGTAATGGCAATTGATATCTGCCATAAAATCAAAGAAATAAAACGGAAATTCGCACATATAAATGGATAGTTTCACAACCAAAAAGGTAGGCAATCTTCCATACCAAAATCTCATGTGAAAAATCCATTACTGACTTTAGCATCGGAGGGTTTTTTGCAGGTACCCCCCTTTTCTCCCTAATTCAATTGAAGATCCAGTCCACGAATCGATTATGAGCAAAATCATCATACATATCTATGTGTTTGGGGTAGGAGTAATTTTACCTTACAAACACTAACTTTTGAAAGCTGAGAAATAATTGATTTAAACTTCCCAAGATATGCTGAAATCGTTTCCCCTTCTTGCATCTTGGATTAAATAACTGTTCACACAACATAATCTTCCCGAGGTGATGACTTTTGATACAACTTTTCAAGTTTATCCATAAGATTCTTCGTACTAGTTTCCTCTTGTACGTTATTGTAGAATTACTCCGTTAGATATCTACGGATCACGGCTACACACTTGCGATCATGAGTATTCCATTCATCGTCTTTGCGTGCTCCCTTTTTCGCAACTCCACCCAATGGATCAGCAATGTCTTTCTCATATATGTAGTCTTCCATCTGAGACTTCCAAAACGCAAAGATCTTCCCATTAAAAACTTTAACCCTAGCTACCGTACTTTCTTTATTATCACCCATAACTCCCACTCCAATCGTAATACAATAAACCTATGCCAAGAGCAACCTGGAGCTTAACCTAAAGCTCTGATACCAGTTGTCAGGATTTTCTTATGGAATCAGTGACAACCGCGGAATAACGGATCTTGAGATATTATGATGAATAATAAGTAAACCAAGCACAAGCAACTATGAAAATACGAGAAAGATAAATCAACTCACAACACACAAGATTCATAGTGGTTCGACCAATACATACAACTTGTATATATTGTCTACGTCCAATTTGAGCCGCACCAACTCGAATACACTATGAAGAAAAAAACGATTACAACTTCGTGTGAATCCCAGCAAACCCTTGGTTACACCGCAACAATTACCCGAGACGATAACCTTGTCTCTTGTTCCTCACCAATATGCTATCACAACGAAACCCTAGCTTTAGCCCTAAAAGCTATACAAGAAATATCTCACCGATCTCTTAATCGTTTTCTACACAATGTACATTCTACAAGGCCTAATTACCTATTTATATAGGTTACAAACTTGGCCACCAAGAATTCTAGCCGTTTAGGAAACCCCTTTCCCAAAACAGTCACGGCTAACTTAGGAAATAATTAGTCTTCAATTAACTAACACTCCATTGAAGCTCCTTAATAATTGAGATCCTTATTATCCTTATTGTTTTCAATTCTTTGATAATTCAGTATCCTTTGACAATATGCCTTTAATGTATTTAGCACTAAACCATTAAAGTAACTCTTTATATGCAATATGCCTTGAAATCTCATAAGAATATGTACTTGTTTTTCATATGTAATCACGATTTAATCATTGAATTGTGTTTTTAACACAAAACAATCCTAGACAAAAACTAATTTTACTGTCCCTTGTCCCGTGCGCCTCATGATCAAGCTTCTCGTTGACCTTCTCTCAGGGTCGACCCTGACAATGAAAAAAGAACGAAAAATCGTGAAATAATAAAATAGGTTGAAAATTTATGCCAAAACAAACAAATGATATATTTAACACATAAATGTCCAACTTAGCATTTACATTTCACTTCTCCGCTATGAAGCTAAGAACCCTAAGCAAGACCTGGTCGTATCCATAAGCTTATAGTAGTAGTCTCAATTTCTTGCCATGTCAGCAGTTCAAATGGAGTTGAATAAGTTTCTTGGCTACCTTCTTAAGATAGGTAGATAGTAGACTAAGACGGTTATAGATTTAATTCTAACATAGCACTAAAAAAATTTCCAATATTTTTCCTTTTGGAGCCTTTTTTTCTTTTACTGTGACAAAAGAGATATATTGAAGAATCCTAGGAAATGTAATTAGGAAAGAAACATAGAAGGAAAACAACCCACAAGGGTAGAGGTGTAAATTGGGTTGTGCCAGCACGAGCACAGCCCAACACAACACGTTAAAATCTGAACCCAGCCCAGTCCAGCACGTGATTTAGCACAGCACGGCCCAACACGTTAGTTTCATGGGCTGTGCTGGGTTAGCCTAATCGGCACAGTAGCACGGCACAACACGCGGCACGGATAAGCACGTGGCACAGCCCATTACAACACGTTAAGAAAGCACGTCATAGCATGCACAAGTATACCATATAACAAGGCATAATACATTATATTTTGTATATATTTCAAAAAAGAGTCACTATTCTAGCTAGTTTTTAACATTTTATGCTGGCTTATTTTTATAACAACACATATAATACAACACATAAATATTTGGAAAATATATTCCAATATCGTTGTTATAATGTCGTTACCTATATTTGACTTACTAGAACATTAATTTACATGATAATGATCCAATTTTATATTTGATGGGATATTTCTTTTTATTGAATAAACTTGTTAATTTTACTTGAAATAATTTCAAATGATATGTTGTCTATTTAAATTCTCGTGATAATGTCCGACTTAATGTATGCATTAAGTGATTTCAAATTTTTTATAACACGTGTGCCAACACGGCACATCACGGCACAACACGTTTATTCGTGTGTTGTGCCAGTGGGCTGTGCTGTGCTTAGCTTTTGACTAGTAAAGCACAGCACGGAAAAACACGATTAAATGGTTGGCACAGCACAGCACGACACATGGCACGTGAGGCACGTGACTGTGTGCCGTGTCTTGTCTTGGCCGCTACGTTTTTCACCTCTGCACAAGGGGATAAAGAAAAGGCTCACT
>JAJJWW010011466.1:0-16985 GCA_023531295.1 Papaver armeniacum
TCGTAACGATTGGATTGAGATTCACTAGTGGAAAGTGAGATTTTTGAGTCTGCCTGGGCCTTGAAAATACGTCTTCCCATGGGCTTTCTTAAAATAACGGGCTTCAGTGGAAGTCGTTTTAGATGGATTAATGTAACGTCGTGCGAGGTCGAGTTTTCTATGGGAAAAAATATCAAGAGAGTCGAGACAACCATGCCTTGTTTCTCGAAAGCACCCTTATCTTCCATCCATTATCTCGTTCCTCGCTCTCTTCTCATTTTTATACTTTGATGAAACCATCAAAGAACAAACCCTAGACATCTTTGAAACAAGAACAAAAATGGTTCTCTATCCGTGATTCTCTATAAACCCTTGCATCTACTACAATCCAAGAAACCAAATCAATCTCTTCTCCTAACAAAGATCCATTCTAGGTCGTCTTCTTCTTTTAAGGTGAATGATAAGCGAAACCCCTAATTTATTCTTCAACTTTCTCATAATACTTGGTTTATGATTGTCACAAGCATCTAATATCTTAAATTTAACTTTTTGAGGGTTTTGTAGTGAACAACTTATCTTCAATTGGTGGGTGGTGATATCAATTATCTTGATATTATTCGAGGTGATCCCGTGGTTATGTCGTAACATGATTAGAATGATTAAAGGTATACAGATGATTACTTCATCTCGATTTCAATTTAAGGTTTAGATACGTGATCCGGGTTTTTTTGATTGATTTTGATTGTTTATAGTAGTCATTCAATTTTGGTATGGGTTTTTCATTTTTCGTCTCCTTTTAGGTTATTGGTTTTATTTGAATGGTTAGGTTAGATTTTGGGTGAAATAACATGTTTGATGTGACAAAAATTATATCTAATTGCTTTCTTTTTCCGGATTTTTTTATTTATAATTTTGGGTTGGGTTGTAAATCATGAGTTTAACATCTTTAGAACATAGGGAAGGAATATGGAAGTTTGATGCTTGATCTAATAAGAATTCACGGTTTATTGGTTAAATCCAACTTTGGTTATGAGGTCAATTATCCTAATAGCTATCATCAAGAATAGATGATGATCAACATTTGTATGTACGATGATATCTCGATTCAAAATGGGAAGAATGCTAGCCCCAGATTGACCTAAGATTGAACCCTGTGAAGCTTGTCTATTGGCTTATAATTTTTCCTTCTGATCAGTTTCTCAAGATGTACTAGGAATTTCATGGGGCATCTTATCTATGTGGAGTATTTAGAAAGAGAATTGTTCATGTTTAATGCCTCCTCCATGTTCACGTAAGCACTCATGGTGACTCTAATTTTGGTATTTGTAGGTGTGCTTTCCTGGGAAAATGAAGAATGTTTACTTAAAGTGTTAATATCTCAAGTGTTTGATCTTCTTTTCTATTTCTCTCGGTTGTTTTTGAAGTTTTCTTGTTTGTGTAAACTTTCTAATACGTTTTCCTTTGATCTCGTTATAGGTACGTTTGCGAGTCAAGTAAGTGATGCATTGATCAACTTGTCCGCCGTAGAATCTTATGTTGTGATGTGGGTAAGGGAGGATAAGGCTACTCGCATATATACTTTATGGCATGCTTGTTGTGTTTGTAGAAAATTTCCATTAACATCTGGCCATCAGATACAAAATTGCAAATCTTACGTTCAAGGCAGGTTATTTGAGGCGATTGCATTTGACACTTACATTTGCAATCACCTTGTTCAAACTTGCGTTCAATCTGACCGAGAATTTGAAATAAGTGAACTAAGTAGCCTTGATTATTCAAGTTTAATTGTGTTTGATTTTGCAAAGTTTCTTTCATTGTACAAGAACCAATGGCTACATGATACATTGTGCCCATATTTTGTGTTATTCAGGGATACTTTTCCTAGTTATATTTCCTTGCCAGTGTAGCTAACTTCAAGACTCTAAAGATGCATTGATATCAATTAGGACCTTTATATCAATTCCTAATGTTTAGAAATTGAAAGAATTATTCATTTTTTTGTACTTTCCATGTAATTTCTTATAAATTCACAACACTTTTGAGTTGAATTGTTGATCTGGGTGTTATATGGCTTATTATTTGGTATTTAATTGGGGTTTTTTGATCCCACAGATTTGAATACCACATTCCAGAAATTGATGAAAGAGCACTACATGGATAACTACAGCTTCCAGAAATTGATGGAAGAGCACTACATGGGGAACTACAACAATTCTTGTTTGGAGAGATGGAGGTGGATCTAGTTTCAAGTAGGTATACTATTAAACTTTGTAATATATTACCGGATTATTTCTTATCCACAAAAAGCGAATATAGACTCTAATTTGATTGAAAAAAATTATTCTTTGATGCGGGGGATATCGAGTTTATGCCATTTATTGCACTATGTTGCTCATTTTGTTACTTTTGTGGGTATGTTGCTCATTTTGTTACTTTTTAGGTAAATATGAACTTCACTTCATTAGTTTTACCGATTGTGCTCGATTGTTTATCCACTTGCATTAGCTAAAGTTTAATACTTCATTGAAAGTGTAGGTCGCGATTCTTTGCCGATGTAAAAACTGGTGGGAGCATAGATAACTAGTATATGCATTCTAGATCTTAGTTTTTATACTCCTAATAAAGTGTGGCATACTTATATCCTATTTTAGCTCCTTCAAAATATTTCTTGGTCTGTAGAATGCGCACTAGCTCGGCGTGATTCGACGATGATGAGGATTAGGTATTTTACATTTCTGACCATGAAGGCGTCGTATTTTATACTGATGTAATCCATGCTTAGTAATTAAGCCATTATGTGGACTGTCAGATTTTATACTGATGTTATCCATGCTTAGTAATTAAGCCAAGGTGTTTGCCTAAGTTTATGGGTAACAAGTTATACCTTGGCTCCATTTATTTTCTTATATTTGTTTTAATAACACGCACTTAATTTCTCCACATAAGGATCTTCGGTTAGTTGAAAACGCAGAATGATTTAATGGTTGGTATATGACTTGTACACTTCTAGTTGAAACTCGCAAAATGAATCGGGTTGTTCTTAATACTCCCTTAGCACAACCTAGCATCTCTTGTATTAGTCTTACAAAATCCTTATACTAATCTTAATATTTTATAAGCATTGACTAGTTCCTTTTGGGATGATTCTTTGATAAATGCTCAAATACATTGATGCAGTTCAAGTCCATTGCCGCATTACCAGTTTCTCGATAATTGATTTAACATTTAACTATGGCAAAGGAGGTGCTTGTTCTACATGTAATGAGGTAGAATCATTCCAGATCGTTTTGTTTGAAAAGGCATAGTTAGAGTTCATTATCCGTTTCGAGACCACGATTAATTGTTTTTGTTTGTGTATTTCTAGATTCCTTGCACATTGGCTTCGTCGATGCCCTTGAAAGGTACCGCACTTTCGGCGATCCCTTTGCAAAACTAGCAAACCTTGCATTTTGTCCGTTGATATAGATCCATCAAGGTACAACTATATGCCATGGTATTACGATTATCGATGTGAATCTTCTGTTTATGGACCTTAACTAATATCTTGCACGTGTGTCTCGTAATTTGAACCACATTTTGTGATAACATAGTTACTCTTATGTTGCATCTCTCGTTGAAGTTCACGTTTCATTTTAATAATTTTATTCATTAAGTTAAGCTTTAACCAATGTAGGGTAACTCTTTAGGCAGCCAACGCCTTTTTCTCAGCTTGTTCTCTTACTTGTGGCATATGTCATTCCATGATTTTTTTTTCCGGTATTTGACTCTCGTAAGTTGTCTTCTTTTCTTCGCGAATGGTTCTCTTGCTCATCGTGACTCTCAATCATCACCGACTTCGAAAGGTAATGGTGTTGTTAAATATATCAAGCTACTTAAATGTCTTGTCATTGTTTCGAATTTCAATTTTGTTTGTTGTTGTGGCATGTGGTGCCTGCCCCAACTTGTTTGGGAATGAAAGCTTGGTTATTGTTATCTGAAAAGGGTTGATGCTTGCTGAGATAATGAAATATTTTTCAGTCACTACATTAGTTGAAGCCAATGAGACAATCACACTATTTTGCAGTCATTACAATAGTTTATTTGCATTTAGTTATTTCTTTGTTAGTCACTACACGTCCTTGTTTAATCTTTATTAGTTTGTATCTATTTGTCTCTTTGTTAATCATCACTGGATATTTGTGACTTGTTTTGTGCTTTTAGGGATCATAAAATGCAATAGCAAGCTAATTGACCTATTAGTTTCTGACATTAAACCAAGTGTGGAAGCTTCCTATTTCAAGTGTTATGATTCCTCTTCTTTAAAGACACCACCCGAAAAGTCTTCGGAACTATGGAGAAGCATTATGGTGATGTTAAATTTCACTCATGTTGCCTTGGTAGTTTTTCTATAGTGATTTTTTTTTAGATTTACGTATGTTTCGTAAATTATTTTCAGACTCGGAACTGATTGTACTTAGTTATTGTAAAATGAAATCCATGTGTTTAGTGAATTTTTCGCAGATTTAGAACCTGAGTAATTGTAGTTTATTGGGGTTGTATGATGAATTTAGTGAATATAAGTTTAATTCAATTTCACTTTCTTGTTTGTTTCAATCATATTTTATTTCAGCTACAGATTCAGTTTAACAATTTTTTTTTTTTTTTTTTTGTATTATAAATTAATGAAACGTCTGCTTCCACCAGTTTCCAAATATGGGCTGATCAAGGTAGTCTTAATTTGAAACAATCTAAGAATCTCGTAAACGAGACGTTTGAGAAATAAGACTACAATCTTAGGGCTCCCAGAAGCAGTCTTTTTTAGAGGTTTTAAGTGTTTTTCTGGCAGTCTTTTTTTTTGCATTTTCCACTAGTGATTGATCTCCGATAGGCAAGATATAAAAGTAGTCACAAACATCTTCGTCTCATCGTTTGTGATTCCACAATATCTTCTTTCGCCGCGTAGATTAAGATTATTGTGAGGTGATTGATAATACTAGGATGTTTTTCGGGAATATAAGTCTGGGTTATTAATTGGTTCTTGTTCACCTTGATTTATCAAAATAGGAACAAAACCCCGTAGGTATTTGTGGGAGACCGATTTATCTATTACCGTAGACTTTTCGTGTGATACTGATTTTATTTATTAAAGTCTTCGACTTTGGGTCGTATCAACTCTTAGTTGTGGGTGATTTCCAGCTAAGGAATCAAGTGTGTAGTATCCTGTAGGATCGTAGACGTAAGGAGCGTAACTGTACCTTGGATCGGTGCAGAGATTGATTGGGGTTCAACTATAGTCAGGACAAAGTTAGTTTTTAGTAGGGTAGTGTATGAGAGGCTTAATCGGTGTGTTCAGTACGGACTAGGTCCCGGGGGGTTTCGCATTTGCGGTTTTCCTCGTTAACAAAAATTCTGGTGTCTGTGTTATTTCTATTCTGCATTATATTTTGTTATATAATTGAAATATCACAGGTTGTACGTTAAGTTCAATCAATTAGAATATCCAACATTTGGTTTTTAATTACTTTGATTGACACTTGGATATTGGTCTTTGGTACCATCCAAGTTATTTCTCTTGTATTCAATTAGACTCGTAGATTTCTATTTGCTTGAGTAAGAATTTAATCGAGAAAGAGAGATATAACTCTTTGATATACTTTATTAAGATTGAGTCTAGTTGATTCTCTTGAAAGTATATTGGAGTTAGTCCATACAGTTGTTAATTGAAATATTGGGTGTGGTTGTTGTACCCCCGGGTTTTCAAGAACTACGACAATGAAGTCGGGTCAAATGTGAGTAGATTAGGTTGTTATAACTAGATAATTTTTTACGTTTCTTTATTCTAGATAAATCTTAGATAAGTCGCTTTTCCTTTTCTTTTTGCTCAATTGTTGTGTATCTTTATCTTTGTAACTCCTACTTGTACGATATATTCACTATAAGTATTTATAAAACAATCAACCTCTACACAGTTGTGTGAGAAACAAAACCATATATCAATATTTAAAGATGGTATACTAGAGTTAGGTTAGAAAAAAATAATATCGGCATCTTGATGCGTGTCGTAGGTGCAATCAAATTAATTAATACTTTACTACCTAATTAACTAGTAATATAGGGTAGTCAAGGTCGATCCCACGAGAGCACGAGATTCTAGTTGTAAAAATTGTCACGAAAGGGGGTGTAAAAAGCAAAAGAAAATAAACAAAACAATTAAAAGATAAAGTTGAAAGCAATAAGAGAGACGAGATCAAGGAATCCTTCCCGTTCTGAAACAATGATTAAAGTTATGTTCTCTTCTACTTGTTATTAGTCACGATTATCACCAACCGTAGGATAAAGGGTCCGCTTTAGCTAGCCCCAAAATCCCTAATTTCAACCGAGTAACGAGTCCGCTTAGTTATCGATTCTATTCAAAGAACCACCTTGAGGTCCGCTTACAAGATGTAATTCCCGGAGAATGCATTAAGATTTATGAATTTAGGCTTAGTACTAGTAGTTAAACTCTGGTTCGCTTGGTTCACTTTCTAAGCGTTGTTTCTACACACAATTGCTCCACGGAATCCCTCCGCAAGGTCTCGTGTTTGCTACTTATGTAAAGAGTCAAGAAACGATTACTTATCTCCTAACTTTCACTAGCTTTAGATCAAATTAACAAATCAATTTAGTTGGCCACCTAAACAATCTATCAATCAATCATGAATGTCTTTAAGATCACTCCTATTAGTAAAAACAAACGATAATCGTGTGAAAAACTTCAAGATAGAATTGAAACAAAAACTCAAATCATATGTTTAAAAACTAGGAATTCATCCTCAATCAATAAAATTAGCTACTCATGTTAAAAAGAGTTCACACAAGTAATTAAAAGAAAAATAAGAAAAAGAAAAGAATTGTGTGTAGAGATGTGTGTAAAAATTATAGAAAACTTCTCTATTTATAGGCTTCAAAATTCTCCAAATCTTCCAAGGATTAGAATCCTTTTCCTTTTTGCAATTCAATCTCCAAATCAAGCTTTTCTCAACTCTTCCACCTTCTCTTTCCAAATTTGAGTCCAATTCTCCATCCAATTCCTAGCCCAAGTCTTCACACCCATGAGAGAAGTCCATAGAAAATTCTGGAATTTTGCTCGCCGGGAAAAGCCCGGGATTGTGGCCGGAATTTGGTCGGAAACGCCGCCGCCGGCCACCCGAAATTTCTCCGCGAGAGAATATTCGATGGAATATTGGTCCGGTCCTCGTTAGGACTAACGGTCAAACGAGGTCTTCGGTTAGTCAACGGGTCAAGGAGTCAAGGGAGAGCGAGTTAGATAGACGAGTCGACTTCTATTCAGCCGCTACTGGGTCTAACCGGGCTGATTATTTGGGTCGGATCGGCTCTTCGAACTCGTTCGGATCGGTCATCGCAGTACCGATTTGACTACTTGATATAGAAAACCGGCCGAGTTACGGTTGTTCGGGGGCATTTCAGAAGCTAAGTTTTCAAGCCATTATCTTCACCTGTTAAGAAGCCTATCATTCATCTAATTCATTCATTGTAACTCGGGGCATTCATTCCAAAATTCTGCGTAATGAAACGAAGACGATTACTCAAGTAGCATCACCTCCCTGCTTCAAACCCTGTCAATTTCTCAGCTCACCATAAACCCAGCAGCACTGCACCTTTAACACCACCTGACAGCTTCACTTGCTCATCTGCTATTCTTAAAACCAACAGCAACAGCAAAAGAACCAGCTCAATCGATTTCAACCTGACAGCTTCACCATTCACTATACTCAGCTCATCTTTCTCTCGAGCTTTGACACTGGCAGCACTCAATCGATTATCTTTATTTCTGCCAATACGAGCTCGTCATCATCATTATCATTCCTGAGCTCCATTGCTTATCTCGTAAACCCCTGTCATCCTCATCACATCCTCAATCGATACAACAATTCACTGTTACAAACGTCGACCATCCTCTCTGCTCGATCTACTCTTCTTGACCGAAATATTGATTTGATAGGGCAACAACAACCCTGAGTCTTCCTAACACCAACAGACTCTATCGATTTTCTCGATCTGTTCTCGATTCAGCATCAACTCAGTCACCACAATCGAACCCCTTTTCCCTGGAATTCATTAGCAACTCGTTCTCCGTCTCTCATCGATCAGCAGCATCAATTTCTCAATCATCATCTTCTTAATCCCCTGAAAGTCGAACCCATTTTCTATCCACTCTTGTTGCGGCTTCTTACAGCTTCAAATCCATCAGTAGCCTTTCTTCATCTCCATTTCCTGAATCGCCATGAATCAACCTTCACCCATCTTCATCTCGATCTCGCTCTTCATTAATTCACCATCGCAACTTTCGATCTCTTGGTTGAACTCAGCGATTTTTTGATTCAACACCACCATCTTTACCGTCTCATTTTCCGAACGAAGTCGTCTTTCTCTTTCGATTTCACAATTCACATATCTCTCGGACAAAGCAATTTCAATAGCAATTACCTTTCGGGTTTAATGGCGGCAGATGCGTTTTCTCTCATGGTCTGCGCCTGCTCCCTTTTCTCTCATTACTTATTTCAGTGTAAATGATTTGAACGAAAGATTTCTCGCTTTTAGGGTTCGATCATGGGACGATATTTGCACCCAGTATAGCCACCCATTGATAATTACAGCCTCTTCCTAAATGATAAGGGTACTCCAAATGATAACCCCTTAACCATAGCTGGTTTGCGTTAGTATACCTCCCAAAAGAGCTGCCCTTAACCATTACTGGAGCTCCAGGATAGTGTTCACCTGGAAATGACAAAATTGCCCTTTTTGCTCAAATTGAGTGATTTCTTCTCCTTTCCTCCGTGCGACTCCATAGTAGCTATAAAACTCAAAACAAGCGTAAAATACATAATTTACAAGAAAAATAGCAAAGAAAGCATAAACTACTAGATAGTAAATTAGGTGTATTCTACACCTATCAAATTCCCCCACACTTAGACTTTGCTAGTCCTCGAAGAGCAAATCAAACTAAAAACTCACAACTTCAAAAGCGTTCCAGCGTCACAAGCATCCAAAGAGTTATGAGGACATAGAATTTCTGCATGCTAGTAATAGGAATTTAGAAATACTAAAGAACATATTCTCATTCTTAAATGTTGAGGAGAAATAACCACACCATAATGAGAAGGCAGCGTGTTTGAGAAACGATCAATAAGCATTTTCGCCTCGACTTCGCCTCACCAAATAAGATTTTATGATAATTGCACTCAAAAAGACAACTTTTTATATGGTCACACATGTGTGCAGGTAGGAATGAAGAGAGAATTCTGCGACACGTTGAATGGTGGGAAGGATAACTTAGAAATTTTGAAAACCCACATCTTTTAATATTTTGAAAAACCATTTCCCGGCGATCTCTACGAAAGGAAATCAACCATTTTTATCGAGGATGAGATTACTTACTTACCTTCACATCCGATCGCCAATTATGATAACACCACTCTCACGGCATCCAATAGAAACGTCTTCCGTTCCTCGTCTTTATCTTCTTGGTCTTCGGTTTCAACTATTGATGATAAACCCTTGAATTTCATAAATCCTTAACAATTTGTAACTCTTTTCCTTAAAAATCCTTGTCGCTTGAAACTTCCTTATATATTTTCCTTCCCCACGGCTTATTAACAAAACAAATATTTCTCTTGTTTTTTCTCTCTTTTTTTTTTTTTTTTTGAAACAAGAGAAATTAAATACAAAAATAAACCATGGCCGTGGGAGAAGTATTTTACCGCTTGATTCTTCACAACTTGTATCGTCTTGAAATCATAAACTTTCAAAAATTCTCACCTTTTAATTTTCTTCGCTTTCATGAATAAGTCTTCATACTTGGATATAAAATTACCTCATTGTTTTGTAAGTCTTCAACATATATGTGAATCCGCTCATTTGTATGTTGCTTTTACTTGTATTTGAAATTTGCTCTTTTTCCCGTTCCGTTGCTTGTAAACCTTAAACTTTTCCAACTTTCCTTGTAGATTTTGATGTCGCTCCTTGTTGATGATGAATGTTTCTATGGATCCGTTGTTGTCGAGAGAGAGAATGGTGCTAACTGCAAATCGAACTACAAGAAGGAAGCTTTCATCCATGGACGTCACCCTCATGATTGACAAAATTAGCACTCAAGAGATCAAAGAGTAGTGCTTTTAGTGGTGGGAAGTTGGGTAGCTCACCATTCTACCGGAATTAACGTATGGTGACACACTCAAAAGAAGCTCTTTAGTAGATGGAAAATTTGGTCGGTGCCTCTCATGATATGAATACGGGTAGTCTCCACTAATGATTGATCAGCCAACTCTAATAACGCACTTCTCCCGCACCAAATTCGCATCACCGGCATGATTAAATCCATTATTTAACACTCTAACAAACAAGAAATCAGAATGTAGTTCTCTAACACTTCCAAGTTCAATTATGTCGGTCAAAAACTCTATGTAAACATACCTAGAAGTATGCTAGTGACTCTAAAATCTTAAAAAGTTGGAATTTTTATGTAAAACTCTTTTTTTTTTTTTTTAAATTTTTTCATTTTTTTGTAATTTTTGTTTTAAAAAACATGCTTAACCACTCCCCCACACTTAAACCTTACATTGTCCTCAATGTAATTGAATCCTCCAGTAAAGTCAAGGTGGGAAATTTTAACATGATAAGAAATAAGAAAAAGAAATAACAAAAAAGCAAAAGATAAGAAATACAAAACCGATGGGTTGCCTCCCATTAAGCGCTTGTTTTAAAGTCGACGGCCCGACTTAGCTCTTGCAGATTCATTAGCCGGATCAATCTCTTTTACGGGAAAACATGATTTCACATCACTAGGGCATCGCGTTGTCTCAAAGATATTGAAGTGGATGAGTGTACCATCAAACTCCATAGTCAAGGTGCCATTTTGGACATCAATCTTTGTTCGGCGGTGCTCAAAAATGGTCTGCCCAAAAGCAAAGGTGTAGACTTGGAAGAATTCTCATCATTCATGTCTAAGACATAGAAATCGACCGGAAATACAAGCTTATTAACCTGCACCAAAACATTCTCAACAATCCCTTTCGGGTAAACATTAGATCGGTTAGCAAGTTCAAGAACTACCGGTCTCTTTAAGAGGACCAAGATTCAAAGAATCATAAATAGAGGAAGGCATAACATTAACCGACGCTCCCAAATCTAGCAAAGCTCGAGTAAACCTTGTTTTACCAATTGTGAAAGGTATATTGAAACTACAGGGCTCCTTTAATTTTGGTGGGAGTTTCTTGAGAATAAACGCAGAAGCATTCTCCCCCACACTCATGACTTCATTCCTTTCAACCTTTTCTTCTTCATGCACATCTCCTTTAAGAACTTTGCACAACGAGGAATTTGTGAAGAGCTTCTATGAGTGGAATATTGACTTGTACTTTCTTAAAGATTTCCCAAATATCCATGTATTCCAAGTCTCTCTTTGATTTAGCAAATCGGCTAGGGAACGGAGGTGGAGTTGTGAAAGTAGGAACCGTCTCCTCGGGTTGATTGGTTGGCGATGTTTTCTCCTTTGGTGCGGTTTCAATTTCCTCTTTCTCATCATACACCTTATCTTGTTGATTTGGTTGCTCCACTTGTTTCCCACTCCTCAAAGTAATCGCATTAACGCTCTCTCTTGGATTAAAATTGGTTGTGAAGGAAGTTTTGTGGACGATTGCGCTTTCAATAAGTTCACATCGGTCGCTAATTGCCCCACTTGAATTTGTAACTCCTTGATTGCCGAATCGGTCTTTTGTTGGTGTTGTTGGCTTTGTTGGACCATAGAAGTAAGACTTTGCATACCTTGTATTAACACATTGAGCTTGTCATCATTCAAAGAATCACGCTCCTTGACTTGTTGTGGTTGAAATTGTTGAGAACCACCATGTTGTTGAGGTTGGAATCGTGATTGTTGGAAACCACCTTGTTGCTCATATGGATTAGGAGCCGCCGCTTGCTTATTTGCATAGCTAAAGTTAGGATGATCCTTCCACGGGATTGTAAGTATTCGAGTATGGATCGTACCTTGGCCTTTGATTCGGATATAAAGCATTCACTTGTTCGGTCTCATTATCCGGAATAATTACCGCGGCAATCCGTTGCATCATAATCTCCATGTTACTCATCCTTTGATCAAGATGTGATGATGAATCACTAACTTCATGCACTCGCCTAACCATTGGTTCATCCCTTGTGTAGAATTGTTGCGAGTTTGCCGCCATACTTTCAATTAATTCGGTAGCTTGGGCCACCGTCTTGTTCATTAATGCACCACCACCCGCGGCGTCAAGAAGAGACCTATCACTTGAGTGGAGAGCTTCATAGAAGTATTGAAGTATCATAGCATCACTAAATTGATGGTGTGGACAGCTTCCCACCAACCTCTTGTAACGCTCCCAACATTCATACAATGATTCTCCCACTTGTTGTTTCAATCCACAAATCTCCTTTGCGAATTTGAGTAGCTTTGGATGCGGGAAAATATCTCTCGAGGAAAAGTTTCTTCATCCCATTCCATGTTGTGATACTTAGGAAGGCAAATAATATAACCATTCCTTAGCATTACCCGCCAAAGAAAACGGAAAGCTTTCAACATTGCTCCATCCACATTAGTCTCCGGTGGAAGCATAGCCATAACTATGGTGTAAAAATCCATAAGATGTTTGTTTGGGTCCTCATTCACCATGCCATGGAACTTTGGTAACTCTCTAATCAACCCCGGCTTGATTTCGAAGGTTGAGTTAGTTTGGATACACCATTGTTGGGTATCAAGCCTGTGAAGCTAGGTCCTTTAGTATACGATCAGCCATTGTTTCTTCCTCTTTGTCCGAATCACTTGATGAAGAAGGAGAAAGTGGAGTGTTAATCCTTTCGAATGAAATCCTTTAATTGAGTGCGGATCGAAGACGTATTGGACTCGGTCTACCTCCTTTAAGCATTCACCAAAGGTATAACACCTGAAACAAGATTCTCACAAACTAAGTTAGATACGGTAAAGAATCTAACAAAGCAAAAAGAATAAAAACAACTAAAAAATCGCCCGTTGCTCCCCGGCAGCGGCGCCAAAATTTGATGCGTGTCGTAGGTGCAATCAAATTAATTAATACTTTACTACCTAATTAACTAGTAATATAGGGTAGTCAAGGTCGATCCCACGAGGAGCACGAGATTCTAGTTGTAAAAATTGTCACGAAAGGGGGTGTAAAAAGCAAAGAAAATAAACAAAACAATTAAAAGATAAAGTTGAAAGCAATAAGAGAGACGAGATCAAGGAATCCTTCTTCGTTACGAAACAATGATTAAAGTTATGTTCTCTTCTACTTGTTATTAGTCACGGATTATCACCAACCGTAGGATAGCAGGTCCGCTTAGCTAGCCCCAAAATCCCTAATTTCACCACGAGTAGTCCGAATTAGTTATCGATTCTATTCAAAAGAACCACCTTGAGGTCCGCTTACAAGATGTAATTCCCAGAATGCATTAAGATTTATGAATTTAGGCTTAGTACTAGTAGTTAAACTCGGTTCGCTTGGTTCACTTTCTAGCGTTGTTTCTACACACAATTGCTCCACGGAATCCCTCCGCAAGGTCTCGTGTTTGCTACTTATGTAAAGAGTCAAGAAACGATTACTTATCTCCTAACTTTCACTAGCTTTAGATCAAATTAACAAATCAATTTAGTTGGCCACCTAAACAATCTATCAATCAATCATGAATGTCTTTAAGATCACTCCTATTAGTAAAAACAAACGATAATCGTGTGAAAAACTTCAAGATAGAATTGAAACAAAAACTCAAATCATATGTTTAAAAACTAGGAATTCATCCTCAATCAATAAAATTAGCTACTCATGTTAAAAGAGTTCACACAAAGAAAATAAGAAAAGAAAAGAATTGTGTGTGTAGAGATGTGTGTAAAAATTATAGAAAACTTCTCTATTTATAGGCTTCAAAATTCTCCAAATCTTCCAAGGATTAGAATCCTTTTCCTTTTGCAATTCAATCTCCAAATCCAAGCTTTTCTCAACTCTTCCACCTTCTCTTTCCAAATTTGAGTCGATTCTCCATCAATTCCTAGCCCAAGTCTTCACACCCATGAGAGAGGTCCATAGAAAGTTCCTGAATTTTGCTCCTTAGGAAAACTGGGATTGTGGCCGAATTTGGTCGGAAAGCGTCGCCGTGGCCACCTGGAAATTTCTCCGCCGAGAGAATATTCGGCGGAATATTCCGTCCGGTCCTCCGTTAGGACTAACGGTCAAACGAGGTCTTCAGTTAGTCAACGGGTCAAGGAGTCAAAGGGAGAGCGAGTTAGATAGACGAGTCAGCTTCTATTCCAGTACTTCTTTGGTCTAACTTGGGCTGATTATTTGAGTCGGATCGGCTCTTCGAAATGGTTCAGATCGGTCATCGCCGATGCACCGGTTTGACTCGCCGGTATAGAAAAAGCCGCGAGTTCAGTTTGTTCTGAGGCATTTCCGGCTAAGTTTTCAAGCCATTATCTTCACACTGTTAAGAAGCCTATCATTCATCTAATTCATTCATTGTAACTCAGGCATTCATTCCAAAATTCTCTGTAATAGAAGCAGCATCAGATTACTCAGTAGCATCACCTCCCTGCTTCCAAACCACGTCAATTTCTCAGCTCACCATAAACCCGGCCTTGCACCTTTAACACCACTGTGACTTCACTTGCTCATCTGCTATTCTTAAAACCAACGACAGAATGAAAAGAACCCAGCTCGATCGATTTCAACTTTGACTTCACCATTCACTATACTCGGCTCATCTTTCTCTCGAGCTTTTGTGCGGCAAAGATTCAATCGATTATCTTTATTCTGCCCAATCTGAGCTCGTCATCATCATTATCATTCACGAGCTCCATTGCTTATCCTAGTAAACCCCTGTCATCCTCATCACATCCTCAATCGATACAACAATTCACTGTTACAAACGTCGACCATCCTCTCTTTCGATCTACTCTTCTTGACCGAAATATTGATTTGATAGGGCAACAACAACCCCCTGAGCCTTCCTAACACCAACAGACTCTATCGATTTTCTCGTCTGTTCTCGATTGACATCAACTCGGTCACCACAATCGAACCCCTTTTCCCCTGGAATTCATTAGCCGGCTCGTTCTCCGTCTCTCATCGATCAGCGAGCATCAATTTCTCATCATCATCTTCTTAATCCCTCGAAAGTCGAGACCCATTTTCTATCCACTCTTGTTGCGGCTTCTTGACTTCAAATCCATCGGGCGCCTTTCTTCATCTCCATTTCCACTGAATCGCCATGAATCCAACCTTCACCCATCTTCATCTCGTCTGCTCTTCATTAATTCACCATCTGCAACTTTCGATCTCTTGGTTGAACTCGAGCGATTTTGATTCAACACCACCATCTTTCCGAGTCTCATTTCGAATGAAGTCGTCTTTCTCTTTCGATTTCACAATTCACATCTATCTCGGACAAAGCAATTTCAATAAAGTACAGATTTCAGTTTAATGGCGTGGATCGTTTCTCTCATGCAGCTGCGCCACCTCCCTTTCTCTCTGTTACTTATTTCGAGTGTAAATGATTTGAGCGAAGATATTTTCGCTTTTAGGGTTCGATCATGGGACGATATTTGCACCCAGTATAGCCACCCATTGATAATTGCAGCCTCTTCTAAATGATAAGGGGTACTCCAAATGATAACCCCTTAACCATAGCTGGTTTGCGTTAGTATACCTCCCAAAAGAGCTGCCCCTTAACCATTACTCGGGCTCCGGATAGTGTTCACCCTGGAAATGACAAAATTGCCCTTTTTGCTCAAATTGAGTGATTTCTTCTCCTTTTCCTCCGTGCGACTCCAAAGTAGCTATAAAACTCAAAACAAGCGTAAAATACATAATTTACAAGAAAAATAGCAAAGAAAGCATAAACTACTAGATAGTAAATTAGGTGTATTCTACACCTATCACATCTACATCTCCATGGATATCGAAGGCGATCCTTCCCCTTCATCTCCCAGCAAGGATTCAGGTATCCCTATCATCAGTCCTTACTATGTCATCCTATAGATAATCCTATACATTATCTTCACACCTCGATCTCGCTCATCAACGACAACTATTATACGTGGGGAAGAGGCATGACTAAATCCCTAGTTATAAAAGGTAAAACGTGATATATCGATTAGCCTTTATCAAGAAAACAAGCTGATGTTTAGATCTTCCTCATTGGATATACTATGATTGGAAGTGGATATCAAACTTGTAGATTTAGAAATTTGACCAAGCATCATGAGTTTCGATGCTCGTGATGTGTGGTTAGGACTCAAAGCGTGTTTCTCTCATCACAATGCATCTAAGATGTATGCTTTGAACAATCAATTGCTACTCTCAAACAAGATAACTTAAGTTTTGCTATGTATTACACTCGTCTCAAATCTCTGTGGGATCAACTAAAGTAAACATAGACACTTGCTCAACGTAGCACAAGCTTTGCGACTCAATCAAATTTACCTCACCGTTTTGGGGAGAATGCATACTTGCTGCTACATTTCTAATTAACAAAATACCAACACCATTTTTATCTTATAAAATCTACATGAGATGCTGCTTGAATCAACCACGATAATTCATATCTTCGTGTCTTTGTTGCTTGTGTTTTGCACGCGATTCTTGAGTTTTATATTGGTAGAAAGTGACGAGGAGAAGCGAGGAAGGAAGTAATCTTCTTGGCCTTGTGCGATCTTCCGCTTCTCTGAAATTTTGGAATGAATACTGGTAATAGATAGTGGGTGAATGATAGGCTTCTTAGCAGTGAACAATGGCTTGAAAACACTGGCCAGGAAAATGCCTGTAAACAACGAGAACTCGGCTAGGTTTCTCTCGGCGAGTGTCGTGCGGCGATAACCTCTGAGAAGCGACTGAAGGCGTCGGGCCCGGCAGGCTCGACCGATTGGGCTCGATGCTGTTGAATAGAAGAGCGACCGTGCATCTTCGCTCTCCTTTGACTCCTTG
>JAJJWW010011467.1:0-72423 GCA_023531295.1 Papaver armeniacum
GTTCTTAGATCTATCTTATTATCAACTACCGAAGTAATTGTTAAGATTTTGCAATCAATACTTTTAATCACAAAGAGTTGTATTGATGCCGATCTACACAACTAATCAATCTAATCTACCACAAGGATAAACCGATTATAGTTGGATCCTCTTTTACCGAAACAAGTATTGTGCACACCAAAGATTATGATCCCAAATCAGAAATTTTCAAAGTCTTCTTTGTCTTCAAATGTTCTTAGATCTACAATAAACACCTGCACACAATCAACTTGAATCTCTTGTGATCAATCACGCATAGAACGGAGTCTGTTAACAATGGATTATCACAAGACGTCTTTAGATCTACAAATGATCTAAAGATCCCCGTCGAAACTTCGATCTAGTTTGAGTGAATCTTATATCAGAAGAGAAGATTCTCAAGCATAAAAAAACTAGGTGCAATCAAAGTTCAACCACCGTTAGTCAATCAAATCAATCGAAAACAAAAGATAAAAAACAATTATCTAGTTTCCCACCAACGGTACTAATAGAGCTTCTCAATCCCAAAGAAGTCTTTAAAGCTGGGCGACAGTAAGAGATTTCGCCTAATTAGGTTACTCTCCTCTCGAATAGGCGGCTTCACCGATACTGAGAGACAAGCGAGATAGTTTTTGCTGTACGAGGATTAGTTTGCTCGAAATGCAAACTTTCATATTTATAGACTAAGGAAGTTTGGACACCAAGGAATTTCCAAAATCAAAAATATTCTCAAGATATGCAATATATTCTAGATTCGGTTTCCATAATTCCTGGAAATGTTTTGTCCAAATATTGATCGAAAATCTCTTAGAAAATCTCCAACTAGTAAATGCACATTACTGATTTTCATTTTCCAAAAATAAAATTAAAAACCTTAAATAAAAGATTCTCAAATTTTTTTATTTGATCCTGGATTTTCTTCCTTTAGCTATTATGGAATAACTTTGAACAATTAAAGATTAGCGTTACTGCACATGTTCAAAGTATGTCGACATCCTTACTTTGTAAGTCCTCTTTCATACTTACAATCTTGAAACCGATTTGCCACACTTCTAAACAAGTTTAGAATTGGTTCATCTGACTTTCAAGAACTATGTGGTTGATCAAGAACACTCAATCACAAATCATGGGTTTCACGGTTCTACCAAAACAAGTTTCGGTTCTACCTCCATGTGAGTACTGTGCATAGTCACACTAGCTTTACAAAAGTTCGATTGACTAGTGTTGATGGTGGTTTTTAAACAAGGGGTAAAATCGTAAAACCCCATGACCTAGTGTTACCCGCAACACATTAACTAAGAGCATTTAACTCAGGTGTAAATAATTAATAGGGGTATTTTTTTCAAAATACCGAGATTAGGGTTTCGACCACAGTAACCCTAATCCCAAAACCAAGCCGCATACTGCGCACCATGGCAACAATGCCAAATCAAGCCGCATACTGCGCACCATGGCAACAATGCCAAATCAAGCCCACACTGCGCACCATGGCAACAATTCCAAACCAAGCCGCACACTGCGCACCATGGCAACAATGCCAAACCAAGCCGCACACTGCGCACCATGGCAACAATGCCAAACCAAGCCGCACACCGCGCACCATGGCAACAATGCCAAACCAAGCCGCACACTTCGCACCATGGCAACAATGCCAAACCAAGCCGCACACTGCGCACCATGGCAACAATGCCAAACCAAGCCGCACACTGCGCACCATGGCAACAATGCCAAACCAAGCCGCACACTGCGCACCATGGCAACAATGCCAGACCAAGCCGCACATCGCGCACCATGGCAACAATGCCAAACCAAGCCGCACACTGCGCACCATGGCAACAACGCCAAAACCAAGCCGCACACTGCGCACCATGGCAGCGACGCCAAAACCAAACTACATATCGCACTCATTGGCAACCATGCCAAACTAAGCGCTATGCCATTGGCACATGCCAAATATAGCGCCCTAGGCTTGAAAACGTGCAACTAGGTCAACATGGCCGTACGTGCCATTGGCACATGCCAACACGTACCACAAGCCATATTTCCAAGCCGCTATGCCATTGGCGCATGCCAAATATAGCGCCCTAGGCTTGCAAAACGTGCAACTAGGTCAACATGGACGTACGTGCCATTGGCACATGCCAACACGTACCACAAGCCATATTTCCAAGCCGCTATGCCATTGGCGCATGCCAAATGTAGCGCCCTAGGCTTACAAACCATGCAACCTAGGCCAAGTCGGCCACGCATGCCATTGGCACATGCCAACATGCTCATTGGTAGCTTTTCCTACCAAGGCCACGGCCCTAATGACCACACATGCCATTGGCACATGCCAACATGCTCACCGGTAGCTTTTCCTACCAAGGCCACGGCGCTTAACGGCCACGCATGCCATTGGCACATGCCAACATGCTCATTTGGTAGCTTTTCCTACCAAGGCCACGGCCCTAATGGCCACGCATGCCATTGGCACATGCCAAACACACACGGTGGTAGCCTAACTTGCAAACCGTGCAACCTACCACCAAGGCATTCCGCACATGCCATTGGCACATGCCAAACACACACGCTCGGTAGTCTAACTTGCAAACGTGCAACCTACCACCAAGGCATTCCGCACATGCCATTGGCACATACCAAACACACATTATTTTGGTAGCCTAACTTGCAAGCTAGTGCAACCTACCACCAAGGCATTCGCACATGCCATTGGCACATGCCAAACACACACGTTGGTAGTCTAACTTGCAAACCGTGCAACCTACCACCAAGGCATTCCGCACATGCCATTGGTACATGCCAAACACACATTTTGGTATCCTAACTTGCAAACCGTGCAACCTACCACCAAGGCATTCCGCACATGCCATTGGCACATGCCAAACACACACGCTGGTAGCCTAACTTGCAAACCGTGCAACCTACCACCAAGGCATTCCGCACATGCCATTGGCACATGCCAAACACACACGGTAGCCTAACTTGCAAACCTTGCAACCTACCACCAAGGCATTCGCACATGCCATTGGCACATGCCAAACACACACGCTGTTGGTAGCCTAACTTGCAAACCTTGCAACCTACCACCAAGGCATTCAGCACATGCCATTGGCACATGCCAAACACACACGCTGGTAGCCTAACTTGCAAACCGTGCAACCTACCACCAAGGCATTCCGCACATGCCATTGGCATATGCCACACACGCCACTAGCAGCTCTGGCATTGCCACTTACACTCAACGTACAACCTACCACCAAGGCATTTCGCACATGCCATTGGCACATGCCACGCACGCCACTAGCGACTACGGCATTGCCACTTACATTTCAAGTACAACCCGCAACAAGGGCATTTCGCACATGCCAATGGCACATGCCACACGCGCCACTAGCGCCACTTGCACTCAAGGTGCAACCAACGAGATATCAACACAAGGCGGGGATGCTTTCCCGGGGTTTTGGTTTGGCGGTCACATCTTGCGGCGTACACTACGCGCTCACATTAAGAAAGCGTGAAAAGGAATAAAGCGGTCAAATAAATGAGGAAATAATGGTGAAAACGTTTTCACCCATTAACACCATGCGGTTACCACCTCCTCCCATTATTTCACCCTTTACTCTCTTCCTTCATGAGGCCAGGGTACGTTTCAATCTCGACTTGTATAAATAGGTCTTTTATTTCCACCGGACAACAAGTCTCGGTCGGGAGAAAAATACTACACTCTCGGAAAAGGCAACTTTGCAAGCTCTCCAAAAGCTTTCATATCTTGCAAGCTTAAGAAGCTTCCACTTTACGATACAAGTCGAGACACTACTCTCCCAGAATTCTGGTCTCAACACCTTTCTTTGCTTCCCTCCCCAAATCAACCCTTCTCCTCCACTTTGTGACCAGAAGCAAGTCTGGAACGGCCATTTCTTGGTTTAGGCCGGACTTATGCAGATTGATCTCTCGAATCTATAAAGTGCTCACGTGCAACACATTTGTTTAGGGTTTGAACCAGTTTCTCACTCACCTCAAGAATTTACCGAACTCGGCGAGAAACGATTTTTACCCATAAACAATTGGCGACCACAGCGGGAGGATTGATCTATCGGCTACAATGTCGGGTTGTCGATCTCGTTCTTCGACCCGGATGTCAAGATGGTAGGGAAGGCGACTCAATCCGATGCAACTACCAGACAACCCGGTTACCAGTTGTAAAAACTACACAAGAAAACTGGGGACTCGCTGAAGATGCTACCAGTGATTGGGGACTTGCTGGCGATGCTACCAGCAAAACCGCCTTTTTACATGAAGAGGGGCATGTTCGCAAAAACCTATGAAGTGAGTAAATTCAGACTACGCAAGATATACGATTTGTTTTAGGTTTTTAGTAAAACCATTATACTACCGAGTATTGTGCCTATTGCTAGCACACACTTTCATAAAAGCAATATTCCTTTCCCAAAACATAATCAGAGTCATATTATCAAAACCATTCATCCAAGAAATAATCCAATATCCTCAAAAGCTACCAGCTGTCTACCAAAACTGGTCAAACCTTGAACTAGACATCCAATATGTCTTTCAAAAAAAAAAAAAAAAAGAACCTAAATGAAAGTTTAGCAGAGAAACGTTCAAGGAAAATTATCCAATGAAGTCCGCTCTTCTTGGAGAAAGTCAATTTTGCATCTTCAAGAGCCGCTCTCTTCATAGTCAACATCTTGGAAAGCTCTTCGAGTTCCACCTCCTGTCGTGCAATCTCCTCGGCGGAAAGGCTTTCGATTGCCGCGTCTTTCAACTTTTGGATCTCAGAAAGGCCTTCGACAAACCACGAAATGTTGAACTCCTTTTCTACGCACACGTCGCGATGGTGCTCCCAGTCGGCAATAACGTCTTCAGAAACGGTGTGACCAGTCACCTCACGCATATCCTCGATGGAAGATAAAGCCTCTTCCACACGCTTAACCAGTGCAAATCGACTAGTGACTTTCTTGGTCGTGGCCATATGTCCGTATTTCTCCCAGATTCTGGTGTACAACACCTCGTGCTTTAGCGACATGGCTGAAGCGCCAACCAGACACATGACCTGGATAAGGAACCAAGTACGGAGGATCAAAAATGGCGCCTGCACCCGGCCTCACGACTCGCAAAGGGTCTTCCTCCATGTCTACGGCAACAACCATCAGAGAATCATTCGCCGTTTGAGCCACATCTATGCCAGGCAATTGGCTAACGCCCATCTCCAAGTCACCAGCGGTGGTCAGCAAAGGCAAGTTTTCGTGTGCCTCTACCACAGAATCATCCTCCGAATCGGATTCCTCCTGCGAACTCGAGTTAGATATTTTTCAAAAGAAGAAACAGAAGAAGAGAGAAAAGAAGCGCGAAACTCACCGAACCACTTCCAGAAAAAACCGGTCTTTGCCCGGAGGAATCACTCTCACTTGTCGAACTTTCTTCTTTCTCTACGACTCATCATCGCTATGAGAAGGCTCGATCTTCTGGAATTCTTTGAAGAAATTGCTTGTCTCCGGCAACGTGCAAGGGCAGCGAAAGCATTAACACTACCGAAGCCCTAGAGGAAACAAGACACATGTTTTCAAAGCAGAAATTCACGTGTTTTGAGACAAACCAAAGAAGAGGCGACACATACCTGGTTATTGGAAGAACCGAAAGACACGAGAGGCGAGGGAGGGTCTTTGAAACCGTCAGGAACCCGCCGAGCCACGATTCTTCGTTCTCCGTTCCTTGACTTGGGGACTTTCCGAGTTGCTAGGCAATTTTCGCTTGAGATCTCTCAACATTGGATACTTATTCAAAACTGCTGGGGAAGGTTTGCAACGAACGTTCTCCACCACGCTATTCACAAAATCTTGGATCATAATAAACTCGTCGCCCCAGAACTCGTTATAGCCGAAGGTCGTCGAAGTTACTCTTCCCATTTGAAAGAAGGGAAGGCGGATACCCGGCTCAAGGGCACTGGCATTAAGGGCGGCACACAATGAATCTTTAGAGACCACCGGCTGGTAAGCAAGAGGCGCCCCTTGATCGAAACCCATGTGACGAGCAGCACGGTCAATATTGTAAGCAGCTATCTGGAAAGACCCCATAAAGAAAGACGGCATATAACCGGGCAAGCAGCTTTGAATGAACAAGTTTTTACCAGCGCTCAAATCGCCATCAGAAGACAAAGACATGAGCGGAGCAGAAGCAAAGGTGTCAATTTGAGTCACTAACCTATGGACCGGCTCCCATGGGCGAAAATTGATTTCATACGACTTATCAAGAAGACTAACCAAGCTCACGCCAACCTTTGGACACTGTTCACCCATCGAAGAATTCGGAACCCCCAACTCGCGGGAATCGAAGGCATCGGTTTGGAGCATACTTCTCAAAGTGCTCCCATAGCAGGACTTGCGAGAAAAGCAACGTGCACATATGAATTCACTTTCATGAAACCATTCGAAACTCGCATGTTCGCAACTAGGTGATCCGGATGCACATACGAGGAGGCCGAGGAATAGCTTGCCAATGGGAAGAACTTCACCTTTTGCTAACTTCACAAAGAACCGCTAGCAACTACGGTCTTATTTCCTTCTTGCCAGGAACCGTCATCAAAAATGTCTCTAGACAAACCGGAGAGCCAAAAATGCTGCAACGTGAAGATCACCTTGCTTTTGTTCGGGTTCCGGCTCGTCCAGGAAACCACCGAGACATCCACCGGCTATAAAAGCACCTTTCATCCTCTTTAGGACAGAATCCTTCGACTTCGCGGTGGAGTCTTTTCGAGCGTAATCTCCCAACTTAGCGGCAAGGTCATCCCGCATCTTCACCTCACTTTCGGATAATTGGATTTTAAGATTCCCGATTCTAGGAAGATTGACAAGAGAGCCACACTCTCCAAGGAGAAAGTTATCTCACCCCATCTACATATGATTGTATGGGTGTCGAACACCATCGGAGATGAAAGCAACCAAGCAGGGATATCCTTCCTAATCGGAGGTTTCTTGAAGCTCGAAGCATCAATAATCTGCGCTCGAGTCAGGTTGGTGTTTATGTGCTCCTTAATCACCATGAACTCAACCCATCTATCAAAAGAACGCAATGGGCTTTGACACATCCTGAAATCAATGTTGGAAGAGGAGTATACCCCTTTTTGAAGACAGAACCGTATAGTGTTCTCCGGGCGAACCGAACGTGTCTTCCTTTCATCTTCACCACCGGTTAACAAAATTGCACGAAACACGGGTGATTTTTCCGAGCGGAGACGAGTTTTTGGCGAAGAACTCATCATCCGTGTTTGGTTTGGAATTATGGACATCCTTTGAGGAAGCGAAATTTTGTTCAGGTAACATCTTGTCGGATCTTTTAATAACAACTTAGTAACAAGATACCTGCACACAAAAAAAAAAAAATTTTATCTCCCTGACACATAACCGCGCCCAACAAAAGGAAAACCCGAAATAAAAAAAAAAAAAAAGAGGAGGGCGTATTTTCTTCGGGTTCAAGACTATATACGCAGAATTTTCTTCGGGTTCAAGACTATATACTGTGAAATTTTCTTCGGGTTCAAGACTATATACGCGGTATTTTATATGGGTTCAAGTGTGCCTCTGAGTATCCTTCTTCGGGTTCAAAATTATATATAGAGCATTTTTCTACGGGTTCAAAATCGCACTTGTGATATTTCTTCGAGACCGAAAAATCATATTTCTGCGGGTTCGAAGTCGTATGGAGCATATATACGAGTATTCTTCTTCGGGATTCATGTACGGTATTTTCTACGGGTTCAAGACGCACACGCAAATATTTTCTTCGGGGTTCAAAATTATATACGCGGTATTTTATACGGGCTCAAGTGCGTCTGCAAAGAACCTTCTTCGGGTTCAAAATAATATATGGAGCACTTTCCTACGGGTTCGAATAATATATGCGTATTTCCCTTGGTTGCATACATACAATTTTTCTACAAGAGACACGCGGGGAAATTATATGCGCAAAGAAAACGCCTAGGGTTTACACCTACATAAAAGGAAATCTTGGAAGACATACACGGGATTTTGGTTCTTCTTTATGACTCTGTCGCCGGTAGGAAAGGATGAAAAGATGAAAGTGCAAGATGGGAGAAAGGGACTTTATATACATAGGCGTGAGGATTCCCGAAATAGGAAGGATTTCCTTTTACCAAAATCGTGCGTGTAAGAAGCAGGCCCACAAGGGCGCCCAACTTCCCAATGTCGCCCAAGTTGCACCGGCCCCACCAATCGCACCAACTTCCCAACGTCGCCCAAGCTGCGCCGGCCCCACCAATTGTGCTAGCCTCCCGATTTGTGCAAAACTACCGAGGCAAGGGTTCCAAATCCTATTTATAAAAGGTCGACAAGCCTCCTCAATTCTCTTTACGGTTCTTGTTGATAGTTTGTCACCATCTTATGCTTACCCAGCAACAAAGCCCCTGTTAGAGCTAGCGGGGGACTTAATGTTGATGGTGGTTTTTAAACAAGGGGTAAAATCGTAAAACCCCATGACCTAGTGTTACCCATAACACATTAACTAAGAGCATTTAACTCAGGTGTAAATAATTAATAGGGGTATTTTTCAAAATACTAGATTAGGGTTTCGACCACGTAACCCTAATCCCAAAACCAAGCGCATATTTGCGCACCATGGCAACAATGCCAAATCAAGCCGCATCTTGCGCACCATGGCAACAATGCCAAATCAAGCCGCACTGCTGCGCACCATGGCAACAATGCCAAACCAAGCCGCACACCGTGCACCATGGCAACAATGCCAAACCAAGCCGCTGCTGCGCACCATGGCAACAATGCCAAACCAAGCCGCACATCGCGCACCATGGCAACAATGCCAAACCAAGCCGCACAGCTGCGCACCATGGGAACAATGCCAAACCAAGCCGCTGCTGCGCACCATGGCAACAATGCCAAACCAAGCCGCACTGCTAACGCACCAAGGCAACAATGCCAAACCAAGCCGCATCTGCGCACCATGGCAACAATGCCAAACCAAGCCGCACATGCTGCGCACCATGGCAACAATGCCAAACCAAGCCGCTGCACGCGCACCATGGCAACAACGCCAAACCAAGCCGCACATTAATGCGCACCATGACAACAATGCCAAACCAAGTCGCACACTCGCGCACCATGGCAACAACGCCAAAACCAAGCCGCACACTGCGCACCATGGCGGCGACGCAAAACCAAACTACATATCGCACTCATTGGCAACCATGCCAAAATAAGCCGCTATGCCATTGGCACATGCCAAATATAGCGCCCTAGGCTTGCAAAACGTGCAACTAGGTCAACATGGCCGTACGTGCCATTGGCACATGCCAACACGTACCACAAGCCATATTTCCAAGCCGCTATGCCATTGGCGCATGCCAAATATAGCGCCCTAGGCTTCCAAAATGTGCAACTAGGTCAACATGGCCGTACGTGCCATTGGCACATGCCAACACGTACCACAAGCCATATTTCCAAGCCGCTATGCCATTGGCGCATGCCAAATGTAGCGCCATAGGCTTACAAACCATGCAACCTAGGCCAAGTCGCCACGCATGCCATTGGCACATGCCAACATGCTCATTGGTAGCTTTTCCTACCAAGGCCACGGCCCTAACGGGCCACGCATGCCATTGGCACATGCCAACATGCTCATTTGGTAGCTTTTCCTACCAAGGCCAAGGCCCTAACGACCACGCATGCCATTGGCACATGCCAACATGCTCATTTGGTAGCTTTTCCTACCAAGGCCACGGCCCTAATGGCCACGCATGCCATTGGCACATGCCAAACACACACGCTAGTAGCCTAACTTGCAAAACCGTGCAACCTACCACCAAGGCATTCCGCACATGCCATTGGCACATGCCAAACACACACGTTTGGTAGTCTAACTTGCAAACCGTGCAACCTACCACCAAGGCATTCCGCACATGCCATTGGCACATACCAAACACACACACTTTGGTAGCCTAACTTGCAAACCGTGCAACCTACCACCAAGGCATTCCGCACATGCCATTGGCACATGCCAAACACACACATTTGGTAGTCTAACTTGCAAACCGTGCAACCTACCACCAAGGCATTCCGCACATGCCAAACACACATTTGGTAGCCTAACTTGCAAACCGTGCAACCTACCACCAAGGCATTCCGCACATGCCATTGGCACATGCCAAACACACACGCCGGTAGCCTAACTTGCAAACCTTGCAACCTACCACCAAGGCATTCCGCACATGCCATTGGCACATGCCAAACACACATTTGGTAGCCTAACTTGCAAACCGTGCAACCTACCACCAAGGCATTCACACATGCCATTGGCACATGCCACACACGCCACTAGCGACTCGGCATTGCCACTTACACTCAACGTACAACCTACCACCAAGGCATTCCGCACATGCCATTGGCACATGCCACGCACGCCACTAGCGGCTACGGCATTGCCACTTGCGCTCGAAGTACAACCCGCAACAAGGGCATTCCGCACATGCCAATGGCACATGCCACACGCGCCACTAGCGGCGCCACTTGCACTCAAGGTGCAACCAACGAGATATCAACACAAGGCGGGAGATGCTTTCCGGGGTTTTGGTTTGGCGGTCACGACTTGCGGCGTACACTACGCTCACATTAAGAAAGCGTGAAAAGGAATAAAGCGGTCAAATAAATGAGGAAATAATGGTGAAAACGTTTTCACCCATTAACACCATGCGGTTACCACCTCCTCCCATTATTTCGCCCTTTACTCTCTTCCTTCATGAGGCCGAGGGTACGTTTCAATCTCGACTTGTATAAATAGGTCTTACCTATTTCCACCGACAACAAGTCTCGGTCGGGAGAAAAATACTACACTCTCGAGAAAAGGCAACTTTGCAAGCTCTCCAAAAAGATTTCATCTCTTGCAAGCTTCCGAAGCTTCCACTTTACGATACAAGTCGAGACACTACTCTCCTGCAGTATTGCGGTCTCAACACCTTTCTTTGCTTCCCTCCCCAAATCAACCCTTATCCTCCACTTTGTGACCGAAGCAAGTCTGGAACGGCCATTTCTTGGTTTAGGCCGGACTTGTACAGATTGATCTCTCGAATCTATAAAGTGCTCACGTGCAACACATTTGTTTAGGGTTTGAACCAGTTTCTCACTCACCTACCGAATTTACCGAACTCGGCAGAAACGATTTTTACCCATAAACAACTAGGTACTAGGATCGGTTCCCCACATATATATGGTATCTAACTTGTACTTGTTGCACATGTCCATAGGATCGGTTCCCCTTTGCCTGAAAACGTGTTGCACATGTTCATAGGATCGGTTCCCCTTTTCGTTAAAAACTTGCTGCACCTCATACAAGGATCGATTCCCCTTTTGATAGGTTACACCTCTTACTAGGATCGGTTCCCCTTTACCCCAGTCGGTCATACCAATAACACTAAATCGATCATACCATCTCATGTGATTACTTAAGATCGGTTTCACTAATAAAAGTCATACCAATACAAAAAGTCAGGCCTTTGTGAATAGTTTTACCAAGAACATAAACAAGTCATGAGCGGTTATACTAATCACACATATTGGTAGTTCAAAAGATATGCAATGAATAACAATACCAATAATGCTTGGCGATTTCTCTTTCGATTCACCAAACAAGTTCATGAATTTACTTCCTTAAAACGAATGTAAAACATTGTTTCCTACGATGAAATCTTCACCTTATACCCATACATAATCACAATAGCATTCCAACAATTATGTCGATGTCTTATCTACAAAGTTTAATGGTTAAGCAATAAACCTCGTATTGTATTCCTTAATACTATGTCTAACTAGAGTATAATCATTCATGCTTCGCAGTTTTGTTTTAATATGCATGACTTGAAAGATACGTTAGGGAATGAAATAGTTCAAGTCAAATATCACTAACCTCAAGTGGAAGGATGATGTTGTCGTTGTAGCTCCTTACTTCTTCACTTCTTCAAGTCTTCGCAATACTTGTAATGTCTCATATCCTAATACTTTCAAGCTAACCTATACGAAGTTGACTCTAGTTCATAATCAAGCGACTCTTAAAATGAGTTTTGGCTCATTAAAATATGACAACCAAACTTGATTTACCAACGCTTGGTGGATTCAACCGAGCTATGCTCTAAAAATCTCCCCCTTTGTCAATTTTAGTGACAAAACTCTTACATCATATGGATAAACAAATTACAAGAATTCATTACACATACGCTTGATTCCCCAATTCAACAACACAATAACCTGTATACATTCAATCCATAAATGTCGTTGTTGACATTATAATAACAAAGATAATACTCCCCCTAAAGGTAAGATAGGTAGATCTGATCAATCCGCACGTCTTTGTTATTTCCTTTGTAGTCCATATAACTACAAGTATCAATGATATGTTACTCCCCCTTAGTCTATGCTTTTACTCTTTCGTTAGATAAACGTTTAAGCACCGTTGCCCTTTCCCTTAGTGATACCAATCAATATAAATCGATACCAGTAACACTTGTTTACTCCATATATTTTTCCTCCTTTTTGTCACAAAATGACAAAGAAACGAAAAAATAAAGGACAAACCGAAAGGATCTTACAAATCTCAAAATAGACTTGCAACCTATAGAGTTAAGCACGAGGGTTTCGCACACCATTTTTGATAACCAATATCAAAACCGAAACTACAAAGTAATTTTATTTTGATATGTTACCAAGGAAACAATTGCCTTAAGCAATTTTCCCTAATAGTTTAGCAAACCAAAAATCAACTAAGTATCTTAGTTAGTTTGCTAAAACGATTGTACAAGTACAATCGCTTGTTCGATAAGACAAAAATAAAGATAACTCTATTTTTCTCATCAGGTTATAATTATCCATGTAACTTAGACCTTTAACTTTTAAACAAGACAAGTACTAGGTTAGTTAACTAGCATTTCTTGTTAAGGCATTCGATTAAACTTGAATAACCGAAACCTCCACTTTGATAAGTCTAACTAAGATCAGAATTAACTTAGTTTCTCTTATCCGGAATCGAATTGGACTAAACAATTCATCCCGTAAATCTTTTCTTTCATTAAGCCACAAACAATTCATACAAACCAAATAAATCAACTTTCATAATTATTCACCTCAACCAGAAGAAATTGAAACAACATAGACATTAAAGCACCGCAATTGCACCGAAATTTTGTAAGCCTAAACAATTGATACCACACAATAAAGCAAGATAACAATAGTTTTTCTTAACCGGAACCAATTGAATCACACACACATACATACACAAATAATAGAATAAAACATCAATTGTACCGAAATTTTGTTAAGCAAAAGCAATAAGTATACGCAATAAAATCAGGCTTTTCTTAAACAGGAAAACGATTAACTAACAAACTCGTTACCTCAAATTTCGCATCCTCTTCTCCAATATGTTTGCATCTTCTTCCAGGGAGAATTGATATCGAAATATCATTATGTTGTCATACTTATGCAAAACAAAAGAATAACAACAACCAACCTTTACCAGAGAAAGGTTGAAAACCGGTTTTTAACTATTGCAAGAAAAAGTTGAAAACCCTGAAACACATATGCTTTTATGCTAAACCAAAACCGATTAAACATATTGTGACTTTTTCACATATTGTTTCTATCAGAACCCCTCATGATCCTTTGATAAAGCCTACTAACATGGGCTAGAACTTAATCCTGTTAAATCAAAAAGTCACCCAAACCATAAGGGTTCACAATATTATGAGATCGAATATCAAGGTAGTAAAACCGAAATCAAACATCCCATAAACATACATAGCAATAAGATAAAGCATTCAAGCACATGCTATGTAAATCAAAAAACTATCACAAGAAAAATTATAAATCAAATAATTCTATTCATAATAATAGTTTTATTCATAATATACCCAATACAATCATTGAAGGAAATAAAAAATTGAAGTCTATCATTCTCTTCTCAGTTCTTGTGAAGATTGCTTTCAAAAACTGGATTCAAATTCTTCTGAGCACTTCCTTTTTCAGTAGATAATTTTTCCATCTCAAACAGTTGAGAATGAAGATTAGCTAGTACTTCTTTTGAATCCTTTATCATCAACTCATGATATCTAATGCAACCTTTAACAGTAAGAATCTGTTTCCTTAGAGAATCTTGAGAGTTATCATGAAGATAGACATCATGAGTTTCAGTCATAACTGATGCACAAAGTGCTAAATCATCAAGAGATGACCCTTCTTTTACCGATTTCTCTATTGAAATAAGATAGTCTTCTTTTGGACAGGAAGAAGATATATAAGATGGAAGAAAATCAAGGAATAATTTGGTTTATGGAAACCGAAACTATTTTTCCTAAAAATAAAAGATATCCGTTATTTTTCACTAAAGAAACAGACATGAACAACTTTCCCAGATTTATGCTTCCTCACAATCAGAATTTTGGGCAACACGTGAGGTTGAATATTTCAACACAATCAGTGTGTGTTGAGGTGAGAGTTATTCTCACCATAGTTAACAAAGACATCCTTAGGATGACTTATAAACACAATAGACTGGGTTTCCTGTTGTTCTTTCTTTCTCTTGTAATTGCAAGAGTTTGCAATTTCCTTTTGAGATCTTATAAACTTACTATTCTTGTTTATCCCTTTACGAAGTGCTTTGATAAGTTTATTTCCAAGGAAGATTGCAGTGCGATTATTTCTTCCACATGAAGAACCTATCATGTTATCAGAAAAACTAGTTTATGATTGTCTTGGTTTTTCACCCATCTTTTCTTGTTCAGATTTTACCCTACGGGTTTTATCTGAAACGAATTTCAAAAGGTTTTCAAGTACCAGGATTAACCTTTTATTTTCCTTAATTTCCAACTCAAGTCTTTCTAAGAGTTGATTTGACTCACTGGATTCATCACTGTTATAGTTGGCAAGAAGTGCATTACAATTAGATATTTCTTCATTGGATTCTTCCTCCGGAATATCATCAAGAGTGGAAACACACCCCTTATTGCACTTCTGAGTTCTTCTGCTGGGACAACATTTTGCCATATGTCTGAATTTGTGGCACTTGAAGCATTGTACTTCATCATTACCCTTTTTATGACAAAATGATAATGTATCAGAAACACGTTTATCAATAGATAAAAGGTCCTTAATTAGTTGCGCTAGAAGCACAATAGTTGAGTCAATCTCTTTTTCAACATGTACCTTGTCCTCTTGGCAACGTTTCTCAGTTTGATTCTTCAGCAGAATTTCTCTATCAAAGATCTTTAACTTTCCAACAAGGGAGCTTCGGGAAAGTATAAAAAGATCATTTCCTTCTAATATGGCATGTTTCTTAGACTCGTATCTGGATGGTAACGATCTGAGAATTTTACATACTATTTCCTTTTCAGGTATAACCTTTTCAAGAAACAAAGATGCATTGACTCAAAAAGTTTAGAGTTAAACTCCTCGAAATTATCGTTATCATCCATTTTGAGATGTTCCGATTCAGATGAAAGCGAAAGAAGTCTAGTTTCTTTTTCAGATTCATCTCCATCGAATTCGTTCTCAAGAATATCCCATGCTTCTTTAAAAGTTCTACAGGTCAGCACATGATGTAGAAGATCATGACTAACTGCGTGTATGATGGCATTCAAACCATCAGAATTCTGCTTTGCAAGAACTCTTTCTTCAAGAGTATAAGACGCTAAGCGTTTAAACTCTGACTCCGAAAAATCCATCGGTCGTTGGTATCCGTCTTCGATTAATAACCACGTATAAAAATCTCAAGATTGAAGAAAAGCTTTCATAGCCGATTTCCATAATGGGTAGTTTGTCCCATTAAATCTTGGTGGTACATTAACTGAATCACACATTAGATTCATTCTTATAGGTTGGATCGCACCAAACACAGATTGTTATATCTTTCGTGTTTGCCCGCTGTGATACCAATTGAAAAGACGAGGGTACCCAAATATACCTCAATCTAAAACTTTTCCACATATAAGTCCTTTCTCCGAAAGTGACTGTCTATGGACTGAGTCGAGACAATACAACTAATCGGTTCACACTTCGTGTGATCGTCTATGGATACGAGATCGAGACAATACAACAACGAAGTATGTTTACTTGATAAAAGGTTCAGACTTAACCAAATAAAATAGGATTACTTATCAAGTAAATAGGAATTAACGTTTGTGTAATTTACTTTAAATTATAATAACAACAATTATAATTTCGGAAAATAAAAGTAAATGACACAGCAAGATTTTGTTAACGAGGAAACCGCAAATGCAGAAAAACCCGGGGACCTTGTCCAGAATTGAATATTCTCAGGATTAAGCTGCTATACAAAATCAAACCAACTTCGTATAGTTGAGACCAAGCAAACAAACCTATAGTTCACCTAGTTCCGTCTATATTCCCACGCCTCCAAATTATGAATAAGTCACGTACTTGGAATAATTCCTTTGGTTCGCATTCCAAACAATAAAGGAACAACAAATCTGTCTGGTATCAACTCTTTTCAACCAAATGATGTGAGTTCGACAAAGTATCTTCTGTTTATCTCACTAAACTCCTTTGTCAGGTTCTTAGATCTATCTTATTATCAACTACCGAAGTAATTGTTAATATTTTGCAATCAATACTTTTAATCACAAAGAATTGTATTGATGCCTATCTACACAACTAATCAATCAAATCTACCACAAGGATAAACCGACTATAGTTGGATCCTCTTTTACCGAAACAAGTATTGTGCACACCAAAGATTATGAACCCAAATCAGAAATCTTCAAAGTCTTCTTTATCTTCAAATCTTCTTAGATCTTCAATAAAAACCTGCACACAATCAACTTGAATCACTTGTGATCAATCACGCACATAACGGAGTCTGTTAACAATGGATTATTACAAGACATCTTTAGATCTACAAACATTCTAAAGATCCCCGTCGAAACTTCGATCTAGTTTGAGTGAATCTTATATCAGAAGAGAAGATTCTCAAACATAAACAAACTAGGTGCAATCAAAGTTCAACCACCGTTAGTTAATCAAATCAATCGAAAACAAAAGATAAACCGTAATTATCTAGTTTCCCACCAACGGTACTAATAGAGCTTCTCAATCCCAAAGAAGTCTTTAAATTGAGCGGCCATAAGAGATTCCGCCTAATTAGGTTACACTCCTCTCCGAATAGGCGGCTTCACCAGTAGCAGCATAACTGAGATAGTTTTTGTTGCACGAGGATTAGTTTGCTCGAAATGCAAACTTTCATATTTATAGATCAAGGAAGTTTCGACACCAAGGAATTTCCAAAATCGAAAATATTCTCAAGATATGCAATATATTCCAGATTCGGTTTCCACAATTCCTGGAAAAGCTTTATCCAAATATTGACCAAAAATCTCTTAGAAAATCTCCAACTAGTAAATGCACATTACTAATTTTCATTTTCCAAAAATAAAATTAAAAACCTTAAATAAAAGATTCTCAATTTATTTTATTCGATCCGGGATTTTATTCCTTTAGCTATTAAGTAATAACTTTGAACAATTAAAGATTAGCATTACTGCACATGTTCAAAGTATGTCGACATCCCTACTTTGTAAGTCCCCTTTCATACTTACAATCTTGAAACCGATTTGCCACACTTCCAAACAAGTTTAGAATTGGTTCATATGACTTTCAAGAACTATGTGAATGATCAAGAACACTCAATCACAAATCATGGGTTTCACGGTTCTACCAAAACAAGTTTCGGTTCTACCTCCATGTGAGTACTGTTCATAGTCACACTAGATTTCCAAAAGTTCGGTTGACTAGGTACTAGGATCGGTTCCCCACATATATATGGTATCTTACTTGTACTTGCTGCACATGTCCATAGGATCGGTTCCCCTTTGCCTAAAAACGTGTTGCACATGTCCATAGGATTGTTTCCCCTTTCTGCTAAAAACTTGCTGCACCTCATACAAGGATCGATTCCCCTTTTTGATAGGTTACACCTCTTACTAGGATCGGTTCCCCTTTACCCATAGTCGGTCATACCAATAACACTAAATCGATCATACCATCTCATGTGATTACTTAAGATCGGTTTCACTAATAAAAGTCATACCAATACAAAAATCAGGCCTTTGTGAATAGTTTTACCAAGAACATAAACAAGTCATGAGCGGTTATACTAATCACACATATTGGTAGTTCAAAAGATATGTAATGAATAACAATATCAATAATGCATGGCGATTTCTCTTTCGATTCACAAAACAAGTTCATGAATTTACTTCCTTAAAACGAATGTAAAACATTGCTTCCTACGATGAAATATTCACCTTATACCCATACATAATCACAATAGCATTCCAACGATTATGTCGATGTCTTATCTACAAAGTTTAATGGTTAAGCAATAAACCTCGTATTGTATTCCTTAATACTATGTCTAACTAGAGTATAATCATTCATGCTTCGCAGTTTTGTTTTAATATGCATGACTTGAAAGATACGTTAGGGAATGAAATAGTTCAAGTCAAATATCACTAACCTCAAGTGGAAGGATGATGTTGTCGTTGTAGCTCCTTACTTCTTCACTTCTTCAAGTCTTCGCAGTACTTGTAATGTCTCATATCCTAATACTTTCAAGCTAACCTATACGAAGTTGAATATAGTACATAATCAAGCGACTCTTAAAATGAGTTTTGGCTCACTAAAATATGACAACCAAACTTGACATACCGACGCTTGGTGGGTTCAACCGAGCTATGATCTAACAGCCGCGGTGTGTTCCCATGTTGTCTCATCTTTATCCCCGCACTCCATAAAGTGAAAGTGAATTGAAAAGAATTATCGATCTTCAGAATGTGGCAGATTCAATGCCCGATGGATTTACTGATATCGTTAAAGTGACGAGATCACATATACCAGCTGCAAACGTGCCTGCAAGGTTGGAAATTCCCGATAAGGGAAAAGGTACTATAAATATAGGTAGCAACGGTGCACTTGGTGGAAGTGTATCAGAGGCCATGTCCTGCAAAAGGAAGAGGGGGAGACCACTTGGTTCGATCGATACTCAGCCAAGGAAGAAAAGGGCAAGTAAGGCACAAACCGATCCATATATCATCAATACAGATAATCCATCTCATGAGATTGTCTCTGATTTCAGTTATGTCCATGAATCATTACTGGGGGACGTCCCGAAGTTTGAATTGATTCCATAGAACAAAGAAATCTCTATGGATTGTGAAAGTGCATACATGTTGATGGAAAGATCCTCCACGCATATTGATGATATATTCGCGTATACTGTTGCTCGAGAGATTATAGAGCACGATGATATTAAACCACACTCTATTGAATAATGCCAAAAGAGAGCAGATTGGCCTCAATGGAGAGATGCAATCCAGGCTGAACTAGATTCACTGGCAAAAAGATAGGTATTTGGTGCGGTAGTGCTAACTCCACCAGGTGTAAATACTGTAGGACATAAATGGGTATTTGTCAGAAAGCGTAATGAGAAGAACGAAGTCTTGAGATATAAGGCTCGCCTTATGGCACAAGGTTTCTCAGAACGCCCTGGGATTGATTACGAAGAAACGTATTCTTCTGTAATGGACGTCTAACGTTCCCTTACTTAGTCAGCTTAGTAGTTTCAGAAGGACTTGAAATGCAACTTATTGATGTGGTTACCGTATATCTCTATGGGATCTTGATACAGAAATATTCATGAAAGTGCCAGATGGACTTCCATTGCCCAAATCAAGTAACTCTAAACCACGGAGTACGTTTTCAATTCAGTTGAAACGCTCACTTTACGGATTCAAGCAATCCAGGCGGATGTGGTGTACCCGTCCAAGTGATTATTATTTGATTGGGAAGGGATATACAAATAATGAATTGTGCCCCTGCGTGTTTATAAAGAAAACGAGTTCCGGATTTGCAATTATATCTGTCTATTTCGACGACATGAACATAATAGGTACTCTTGATGAAATAAGAGAAACCTCAAGCTATTTGAGATGAAAGATATTGGGAAAACTCGGATGTGTCTAGGACTTGAACTAGAACATCGAGCTTGTGGAATATTAATCCACCAGTCTGCATATGTCCAAAAGATACTCATGCAATTTAATATGGACAAAGTGCACCCTTCTAGCACTCCCATGGTTGGTCTAACTTTAGATGTACATAAAGATCCATTTCTTCCAAAGGAAGATGGCGAAGATGTATTGGGAGATGAATATCCCTATCTAAGTGCAATAGGCGTATTATTGTACTTAGAACAATGTACTCGACCAGATATCTCGTTCTCAGTGAACTTGTTAGCTAGATATAGCTCAGCATCAACGTAGCGTCATTGGAATGGTATAAAGAATATCTTTAGATACCTAAAGGGAACCATTGACTTCGGTTTGTTTTATCCCTATGAAGACGAAAGGAAAGATGCTAATGTAATTGTGACTCCTTATACCGAAACCTCAAATAATGTTTTGGTTGGTTTTGCTGATGCTGGGTACCTCTCAGACCCACACAAAGGTCGATCCCAAACTGGATATGTGTTCACCATAGGGAATACAGCGATATCCTGGAGATCGACCAAGCAAACCCTTGTGGCTAACTCCACGAACCACTCTGAGATCATTACCCTACAAGAGGCGGTTCGCGAGTGTATATGGTTAAGGTCTATCATTACACATATTCGAGGGACATGTGTTTTTAGTTCTACCACTGAAGAGCCAACTTGCATTTACGAAGATAATGCAGCTTGCATCGAATAGATGAAGCAAGATTATATCAAGGGTGATAATACTAAACATATATCACCGAAGTTCTTTTACAATCAGCAACAACAATGTAGTCTAAACATTCAAGTCAGTAAAGTAAAGTCTGGCGAAAATGTGGAGGACTTATTTACTAAGTCATTACCTAAGTCCACATTTGAGAAACATATGAGAAGTACAGGACTAAAGAGATTGTCCGAACTTCAATGACTACATGTGAATTGGATAGGACTAAGGGAATTGTCCACTCCCATGACTGTATTAGACTAAAGAAATTGTCCTACATCATGGGGAGCACCCTGATGGTATGTTGAACTCTTTTCCTTCACCGAGGTTACTTGTTCCCACTGGGTTTTGTTACTCGGAAACGTTTTTAATGATACAACAATAATACCATAATACAAATCATGGGGAGATGTCAATATCAGGGGGAGCATCTAACGATGCAATGATGACATCAAAATGTGTTGTACTCTGTTCCTTCATCGACATTACTTTTTTCCCACATGGTTTTGTTGCTCGACAAGGTTTTTAATGAGACAACAAAAACATTATAGATACAACTTCGGTTGAGGTTATTCTTCTCCTTACAAGTGTTCAGGTTTTTGTGCGAAATATTTTTTCTGATACATTTCTACAATGGAGAAGAGTCCTGACAAGCGACGCCATTTCAGAAGCTTAAGTGTCTTTCTCCTTTGACCAGTTTTTCATCAATAGACGTTTTCTGGAAAGGTTTTGACAAAGCAATTAGTTTATAATGGTTGTCATCCAAGGGGGAGTGTTGTAGGAATATGTGGGGAAAAGTGTCTGACCACATGTGGCAAAGTGCATGTGCACCTCCCCTCTTCTCCTGGACACATGTTGTGTTTTCTCTTCCCACTAAACACATGTCATAAATTATCCCAACACTTGTACTACTACATGCATTTAGTGTTATGTATTTAAAGTGTACAAGATAAAGGAAATGAATGAGAAACTCTCTGATTCTTCTTCTCCTCTACTTTTGTTTCTATTATGTTTGTCTCCCATTTACAATAAACTTAAACAAGTTGTTGTTTCACCGGAATTTTTTTACTTTTTAATATATCCAAAATAAAAATAAAATAATGTGGGTCCAGATTTGTGTATATTTATCTAGATTTTCCATAGTGGGAAAAATATCTACAAGTCTATAAACATCCCTATTCATATGGAGTATCCTTGAGACATGTATGTTGATACAACCATACCATTGGAGTTTCCCTAAGACACAAATATTTGATTGGTAACTCAAAAGCCACACGAATAAATAAAGATAATAAAGATCGAAGAAATCAATTCTAGGGATTAAACCTAGATTTCATACTACTAAGAATGCTATAAAAGGAGGCATCAAAAAAAAGAAGAAGGTAATCTATCTTACCTTCGCGAATAAATAAAGATAATAAATATTCAAGAAATTAATTCAAGGGATTAAACCTAGATTCATACTACTAAGAACACTATAAAAGGAGTCATTAAAGAAAGAAGGTATTCAATATTAATACCCCAAACAGAGATCTTAGGAGTACATAATTAGAAGGAAATTATACTTACTTTATCAATTTGATTACGAGTTTGAAGATCATTATTAACATCAAGTCCATCTTTTCTATGATGATGAAGAGGGGAATCTTGTAATCGATGAGTTGATAATAACCCAACAAGTATGGAGATGAAAGATTAGTAACCACCATCAAAATTAAAAGAAAAGGAAAGGCAAAAAAAGCAAGACGTTGTATCCTGTCTTTTATTTTCTAGTTTCTTTGTTTCTCTACTTGTCGTCTAGACTTATGACAAATGGCGAATTCTTTTAAGCTATATCTCTATTTTCTTTTTGATTTGAATCTATTATTGGTATTTGTTTTAATTTATTGAAATATATCCACTATCTCAAAAATATTTTAATTTTAGAACATGAGAAAACTTAAAAGAGAAAAAAACTCTTGAAAAGCTATGCAAGGATGCAAAAATGGTTTAAATCCTCCCCTTTGAAAAACTAGAATAACAAAAAAAGACCAAAATAAGAAACCATAGATGCGATAGACATCTTAGGAAATTTACAATAAAGCCCAAAGGATCATAAGAAGAAAATTATTTGGTTATTGTTCAATTCCCGTTCGCGGAATATTTGCATTGATAATTGAGCTACCTCGATCATCATAAAGGGGATCCAAATGGTTCCACCACATGGAGAAGAAGCGATTGTGTAGGAGAGAGAGAGAGGAGAAGAGAGGTGAGTTTCATGTCAAGTTTGAAATAGAAACATTTCTTTTTGATGAAAAGGTTAATACTACTCCCTCCATTCCACTTTAGATCATGTTCTTGGAGTTTTCATGCAGATTAAGAAATACAAAGAGATGTGAAGATTTTCCAACTATACCGTTAAGAAAAGTCTTCAACATTAATTGATGTTAGTGCATTCAAAAATAGACTTATAGTTCCAAGACAAAATGTTAGGGTAGTATCGGTAGTTTTGTAGAAAAATGTGAAAACTTTCAAGTATTCCGGAACAAGAAAATAACCCTAAAACATCATCTAAAATGTAACGAAGGGAGTATTAATCAAGAAATATAGCACAATATTTGAGCAATTTCTTGCTTATTGAAATTATTACACTGAATACCAGCTTTTTGGACTTTGTGATATAAATGTGTCATCATATATGTTTGTACCATAAGTAAAAATACCACTTAATGGGCCAAATTGATACTTGAATCATGTTTTGGTCCTCATCCAAGCCCACTAACCAGTCAACCAAGGCAACCCACCGGATCGAAGACTTTGGTCAATGGTCAAAGCGGTCAACTATCAAAGTCAACTTAGGTCAAGGTCGATGGTCAAAGTCGTTCAACTATCAAAGTCAACTTAGGTCAAGGTCATGGTCAACGGTCGGTCAACGGTCAAGGTCAACCGTCGGTCAACTATCGAAATTCGGGCCGCACCCCTAGCCGTTTTCGGTCTTGAAGCGCGTGAAAGGCTGCAAGCTAATTCCAGCCAAAAACTCTTCCACGCGGCCAACCGGTCTCCAACCATGCCGCAAACGGCCTCCATCCACAACGCCGGCCATCATGCACATCAACCATCAAGCAGTCCCTACCCATGCGATCAATTCATGACAAATGTCCACAATACTACCGACCATCATTTATGCGTAATTTATCATGGAAGCATAAATGTGGGTTTCATGCGAAATTGATTCCGGCGAGTTTGACCATGCGAATTGAATTCCAAGATTTCGGCCATGCGGTGCTAAATACTGCGGTTTCGGCCATGCGGTGCTAAATGCGGTAGGTTCGCCATGCGGTACTAATTGCTTGCGGAGTTTCATACATGCGAGAATTAACTCATTTGTTTCATACAAAATTGATGATGGAGACATGAATGAGCAGTTAATGTAATTTATGTTTATATTTAGATGTGGAACTGTATAAATAGGAGAGGGCAGAAATCAGAAAGAGGAGGCCAGGAGGAGAGGAGAGAAAAACATACTTTGTAATAGAAAAATCAATAAAACATTTCTCCCCAAGGGGATTCATCCGTGGACGTAGGCAAACCATGCCGAACCACGTAAAACCTGCGTTAATCTTTGTCTCTTTATTTGCTTTCCAATCCGTCTCCAAACCCTAATACTCACCAAAACTATCCATTCATCGTGTTTCGTGCCCAAAAATGGCGAGTACTCGGATGGTGCGATTAATCGCCGATTAATTGGAAGTTAGGATTCGGTGCGGCGCGATACAACTTAATTCCGTAGTCCTGATTCAATGCAACGCGGCGCAACTTAATCCCGTAGCCCTAGGATTATTCCGCCCAGTTTCTCTTGCCTTGCGGATATGTACACCCCACTAGGGCTTGGTCTAAAAATTTGTTTCGTTGATATCTTCTTCGTCTCACGTCCGAATTGGATGATTTTTGGCTCGTTGCGATCGCATTTGAATATCCTACGACATGAAGGTAAAATTTTGCAATTGGAGAATAATATTTTTTGGGGACAATCACGTCATCAACATGTTAGAGCAAGGCGCTGACCAACCAATTTTGTTTCCTCGATAACTTCTTCTTCGTGCATCCAAACTGAGTGATTGTCGGCCCGATGAGATCGTATGTCAACTACCAAGGTCATGAAGGCGGCATTCCAATTTTCGGAAAAGGTTAAAAATTTTAGAAATATAAAATGACAGCACCAGAAACGGTCATATTCAATCACCACCGAAAATACTGCAGTCCAGTTGATCGAACTGCTGCAGTCCTTTTCCACATAACTATTATAGTCAGTTGATCGAACTATTGTAATCAGTTTCACAAAGCAACAATCGTTGGCACTGTTGATCGAACAACCACAGTCTTTTAATTCCTACAGTCCAGTGGGTCGAACTGCTGTAGTCCAATTTTCCCTAAAAAGCTGCTTTCAATACTGATTTTCCTCTCAACCGATTCGGTCCATTTTTGCGCATAATCATTGCGGTGCAGGCGGTGATCACAATCGCTGAAATAAGGTTCCGTGGCAACTGTCTTCGATCCGACTTGGACTTAATTGGTGCATTCCGATCCACGGACAAATCAATTACTAAGTCGAGACGAGATGCTAAGGCAACTATACTAATCATCGTCATTGGAAAACACCGACATAGCGTAGGCATCCTAATCACCGTAGCGAAGTCACAAGTAACATTTTCAATAAGGTAAGTATACAATTTACATATTTTTGCATCTTTTCATATATTCATGCATACTTTTGTTGAGTAAGACACCTTTAATGTGGCAAGCATCTTCTCACGAGGGGATGCACACATTTCAATTTTGCGCGCATCTGGAATAGTGAGATTGGCCCCCCGCGCGAATTCCAGATAGCAGACATATTCAAAATCCCATGCGCGAGCAAAATGCAGCAAGGAAGTGCACCCTTGTGCAAGCATTGAGCAGCATGACAATTACTATCTTCCGGCGAGTTGCATATCACTTCAACACGTGACCATCACTTGGGGCAAGATATGTAACACCTCATGGTCTAAAATTACTCTTTTGGGGCAAGCTGTGTAACACTTCATACGCTTGGGGGCAAGTTACATAGCAGTCCATCTGATTGAGCTACTACAGTCCGTCTCTGTTTGTACTCCTGCAGTCCGGTGATCGCATTACGCAATGCTCGATCGTCTTCGCAGACCAGCGATCGAAGCTGCTGCGCAGCCCACTGTTACGCAACTCCTGCAGTCCGGCTGATCGCAGTTAGCTGCGAGTCGCGGTTTTGCTCAGTCGCTCCCGTGAGTCCAGTGATCGCAACTCTGCAATGCTCGATGTCTGCTGCGAATCCACTGATCGAAGATCTGTCGATCAGCCTACTGTTCGCAACTCCTCGCGATCCAGTGATCGCAATGCGTCGCAGATGCGTTTTGATCGATCGTTGCCTGATGACCAGATGATCGAAGTCAGCTGCAGTCGAACTAGTTCGCAACTCCTGCAAGTCCAGTGATCGCAGTTGCTGCAGTGTAGTTTTGCTCGTCACTCCTGCAGATCCGGTGATCGCAGTCATGCTACAGTCAGACTTCACTCAATGTTATTATCGCCCATTTCAACATCACTCTGCTCCATTATCAAGCTCACCGCATCACCTCAGTCTTGTTTTGCAAAGACTTGGGGCGACTTGATTACGATCTCTTGCAATCAACGGCGTTTATGTACGCCTAAAGAACATAAATGTACTCTTGGGGGCGACTAAGGAACACGAATTTTTAAGAGGGGGCGATGTTTGTACCATAAGTAAAAATACCACTTAATGGGCCAAATTGATACTTGAATCATGTTTTGGTCCTCATCCAAGCCTACTAACCTAAACAACATATGTTCACCCCGGTGCCTGGATTGACCGTCAATGGTCAAAGTCGGTCAACTATCAAAGTCAACTGGGTCAAGGTCGATGGTCAAAGTCGTTCAACTATCAAAGTCAACTTCCGGTCAAGGTCATGGTCAACGGTCGGTCACAAATCAAGGTCAACCGCCGGTCAACTATCGAAGTCGGGCCGCACACCCTAGCCAATTTTCAGGTCTTGAAGCAATGAAAGCTGCAAACCAATTCCCAGCCAAAAACTCTTCCGCGCTGCCAACCAGTCTCCAACCATGCCAGCCAGCCTCCATCCACTGTGACCATCATGCCCATCAACCATCAAGCCGGTCCCTACCCATGCTCAGAGTCACTGCTCACAAAGCAAATGTCCACCAATACTACGACCATCATTTATGCGAGAATTTATCATGGAAGCATAAATGTGCGATTTCATGCGGTGATTCCAAGTTAGTTTCAAACCATGCGAATTGAATTCCAAAGATTTCGGCCATGCAGTGCTAAATGCTGGGTTTGACCATGCGTAGTGCTAAATGCTGTTAGCCGCCATGCGGGTACTAATTGCAAACAGATTCATACATGCGAAATTAACTCCATTTGTTTCATATAAAATTGATGATGGAGACATGAATGAGCTTGATTAATGTAATTTATGTTTATATTTAGATGTGGGGCTCGTATAAATAGGAGAGGGCAGAAATCGAAAGGGGAGGCCGGGAGGAGAGGAGAGAAAACATACTTTGTAATAGAAAAATCAATAAAACATTTCTCCCCAAGGGGATTCATCCGTGGACGTAGGCAAACCATGCCGAACCACGTAAAACCTGCGTTAATCTTTGTCTCTTTATTTGCTTTCCAATCCGTCTCCAAACCCTAATACTCACCAAAACTATCCATTCATCGTGTTTCGTGCCCAAAAGTAATTTTGGGTACAAACAATATATGTTGGAGCTTTTGAATGCGCACCTCTTTTGCCAGGTGTCTGCTGTTGTATTATGTTTCTTGTTGATGTATTATATCCGGGCTTGGGGAAGCATTTTCAATACATTAACGGTCACTTCAATTGCATTCTCCGTTTTCCAAGGAATCTCCAAGTTTCCTTTGTTTATTATATCCTTAAGTTGTTTCAATCTATAACAATAGTCACACCAGATAAAATATTACTTGTTAATTATTTACCCGCTGTTAACCATTTACATGCTTTAAGTAAAGCTTTTACTTTTGCTTGTAGTGCCGAGGTAGCTTTATCGGTTTCCGTTGCTATATGCATTAAACAAACATTATAAACATTCCATGGTTTACCTTAATAAATCATGGAATGAGTTATAAAAAAGAAGATAGGTTCACGTTAATAAAAATATGAAAGAATGGATAGTGTTGGAATATCTCGTCCTATACAAAATATCAACATGTAGTACAGTGAGTTGAGGTACCGTGAAGAGTCTGAAGACTATGGTCGTGCAGTTTATATGCACTAGAATGAAAATAAAGTCAAAGGTATTCAGAAGACCAAGTCTAGCTAGTAAATATGTTTGTCCTAGTTAGGTTACCTGGTCAAGATAAGTTAGCTTGTTACTTTAGGATTTTGGATTAATTAATTATCCTATCATTCCTATAATTAATAGGAATACTTGTGTAAATCTAAATCTCGGTATTCACTGATGATCATTAATACAGTTTTATCACGTAGGGTTTGTCTGGACATAGGTCGAATCAACCGAAACACGTTAAAATTTATGTCATGTTTTCATTTTTTTTAGTCTATGATCTACCGAATCACGTTAAAATTGTTAGAAATCCACGGGCCTAACTAACCTCGAAAACCGGCTTGCAAGGTTAGGATTTCCCGAGGCTTATTAAGCATGGGACCTAGGTTGTCGTAGGCGATGTGGTACTATTTAACCCCCCACCCCACCCTCAACGACTAGGGCTACACTGACGGAGTGGCACAGAAGCCACGAACACACACTAACGGGGATACAAAGTGGTACGGAAACCACGGACGCACACTGACAGGGATACGGAGTGGTACGGAAACCACGGAAGCCACAGACACACACTAACGGGGATACAGAGTGGTACATAAACCACAGACGCACACTGGCGGGGATACAGAGTGGTACGGAAACCACGGACACAGAAAACGCTGCGTTGAGAGGGGCATGGCTCTGATACCATGTTAGAAATCCACGGGCCTAACTAACCTCGAAAACCGGCTTCAAGGTTAGGATTGCCCGAGGCTTATTAAGCATGGGACCTAGGTTGCCATAGGCGATGTGGTACTATTTAACAAAAGGGAAAAATATCGTTTGGTCCTTTTTTAGGTGGTCCCATGTCTGTTTAGTCCTTTCAGAAATCACCTTTTCCATTTGGTCCATAATTATTTAAAAATATTAAATGGACCAAAGTACCCTTCCGTGTTAATTTCTACTTATTTTTGTAGTTCATTCGTCAAAATGAACTCATGTTAATTTCTACTTAATTTTTGAAAACATATAAACCGAGTTCATTCCAGAAATGAACTCCTGATAAAAACCTATATAAACCAGAGTTCATTTCAGAAATGAACTCCTGATAAAAACCTATATAAAGCAGAGTTCATTCTAGAAATGAACTCCTGATAAAAATCCATAAAAATCAGAGTTCATTCCATAAATGAACTCTGTTATCTTCATCTTCTTCATCAGCAGCAGCAACTCATCTTCACCATATTCATCGTCTACATCATCAGCAGCAACAACAAACGAAAAAACATCAAAAATCTTCATCACAAACAGAGTTCATTCCATAAATGAACTGCGTCATCTTCATCTTCTTCATCAGCAGCATCAACTCATCTTCATCATCTTCATCGTCTCCATCATCAGCAACAACAACAGATGAAAAAACATCAAAATCTTCATCACAAACCAGAGTTCATTCCAGAAATGAACTCCGTCATCTTCATATTCTTCATCGGTGACAACAACTCATCTTCATCATCTTCATCGTCTCCATCATCGGCAACAACAATGTACGAAAAAATATCAAAATCTTCATCACAAACCAGAGTTCATTCCAGAAATGAACTGCGTCATCTTCATCTTCTTCATCAGCAGCAGCAACTCATCTTCATCATCTTCATCGTCTCCATTATCAGCAGCAACAACAGACGAAAAAAAAATCAAAATCTTCATCACAAACTAGAGTTCATTCCAGAAATGAACTCCGTCATCTTCATCTTCTTCATCAGCAACAACAACTCATCTTCATCATCTTCATCGTCTCCATCATCAGCAGCAACAACAGACGAAAAAACATCAAAATATTCATCACAAACCAGAGTTCATTCCGGAAATGAACTCCGTCATCTTCATCTTCTTTTGTAGATCCGAAACTTACCCAAGCATCTTCATCTTCTTTTGTAGATCATAAATAGCAGCAGAATCTTCAACCTCACCGTCTTCATCATCAAAACAACAACAAACATCAAAAAAAAATAAAAAAAAAAAAAAAAAAAAAAATCGTATTCATCATCATCATCGTTCATCTTCTTCATCACTAACAGAGAAAAAAATAGAGAGAAGAGAGAATCTTTCATCTTCATCTTCTTCATCACTAGTAGGAAAAAAAATGAAAAATGGAGAGAAACTAGATCTGAAAACAGGAAGAGAGAGAAAGTAAATCTGAAAAATAAGATATTTTGTAGGGTTTTTTTTCTATATATGTGGTCCCAAAAGGATATTTCTGTCACACACAATGACAATTACATCATCCATGACGTCATCGTAGGACCAAACCATAATTTCTAGGACCAAACTATAAAATATATTTTGAAAAAGGACCAAACAGACAGTTGACTAGGTCAACTGGACCAAACTCTCTCTAATATATTATTTCTAGGACCTAATGGTATTTCCTACTTAACAAAAATGTCAGTCAGGTTTTCAATTTTTTAGTCTATGATCTCTCGACGCTCATATTAATTAGAATTAGATATAAAAAAAATAGAATTAGATAAGACTAACTTTAGAAGATTATAGATAAAACAGGGGTATCAAACATCAATCAACCTTTTTGTTTATCAAGTATTTATGGTGGGTTTGTTTGCAGAAATCACTATTTCCAGGAATTTATAATCCCATGGGATTACAAATTCTGGGAATCATGTAAATTCCTTGTGTGTTTGGTAACTCAATATAAATTCCTAGGATTTATAGAGTTTTCTTGTATTAAATTCTTTGTACCGTTTGGCATTACACTCAAATTATAAAATTGCATATATATGGGATTTAGAGTTAAAAAAAGTGGGTCCATAAATCCCTTGATAAGTTTCCCAAAGAAATCTTAGAGGGGGAGGTCGGACTCATATGGGGATTTCTTTTAATCCCGTGGGAAACATGATTCCAAGGATTCGGGCAACCAAACATACAGATGGAAACGTAATTGTACCAAATCCCCCGGACCCATGAATTCCACCTTTAAAATTCTACATCCAAACCCACCATTACTGAATTTGGAATATATAGGCTATAGTAATTAAGGACAAAGGAAAGTTAGAAGTCTTGGTTATCACAGAAAGAAATTTCTAGTAGGTCACGTTGGCTTTAACCTTGATTTGTATAAATACAAGATCGTCACACGACTTGTGTGTACGGGATTTACATATTTTACATTAATCGATACTTTTGAACATACAAAGAAACCAATAAACCGAAATGGAAAACACACTGGCAAACAAATGCTCCTGAACCCTCCACCAAATAAGGCCAGCAATCATTCCATCAGCTGTCACCTCTGCAAACCCACCAAAACACCAAACGACGCATAATTTTACCGAAAAAAAAAGGCATTTTTGTCTTTTTTTTTTATCAGGTAGTTTTAAACCGTTTAAAAAGAGAAAAGTAAATTTAAAAAAAAAAAAAAAAAAAAAAAAAAGAGTAAACTGGTTTCCACAAACAGTTTATCAATACGGTTTATATTTGAAGAGAAACGGCATATTTTTGAAGTGCTGAGACGTGAAGTGTAAGAATAGCTTGTGAGACCTTTTGGTGGCACTTCTTTTATAATACTCCTTTAACTCGATCAGAACCAGATTACTCAAGCACGTCCTATCTCCTTGCACTGCCTCCTTGGAGATTTCCTTTATCTGTTCCATGACAGTCTCGTCGCTGCTCAACGAATTAACTATGATTCCTTGGGAGCGTAATTGGTTAACATCTTTAGGAGACTGGATAAGTAAGCCAAGCAAGTAAAAATAAGAGTTTAAATTCATGCTGGTACCCTCTTGGCGTTCATATAATATCAAATTGACGAATTCTGGTATGCTCTGTTTGTTGATGTGCACTGTAGGAAGTTCAAGGGTTCCAGTTTTTCTATTGAAACTGATCTTGTCGAAGCTTTGAACCCTTACGCATTTGACACCACACTTGCAATGAAGGTTGGAAAAGGATATCTTTTTCATTTTATCTTCGTGTTGTTGCCGATCCTCCTCATGGGCACGTTGGCCTCCAGCCAATAACCCCTTTAAATACATGTCCAGTAAGTGGAGGCCTGGGTCTATTTTCGGGGCAAACATCATCCACGACAGGATGCTTTGTATGCTCTGCATGTACATCAATAATACAAACATTTATAGGCGCTGCTCACAGCAACGGATGCAAGATTCATTTTATTTAAGGGTGAGTTTTGATGTAATTTTACCTTTTCAGGTAGACCTTCCGAGACAGATAGCAGCGTTGAGAGTACCAGATAAGGCAGTTGGTTTGTAAGCATTAACAAGTCTTGCATTATAACTTCATATATCAACATATGTCCCTGGTGCCCGAAAATTGGATCAGTTGCATTGTAATCAGAATATTTTTGATTACCTCTAGTAACAGATAAGAACTCCAAAAGGAAAACTCCATCGAGCAGCATGAGGATAACAAAGCGATCGTTATCTTGCCAAATTTCGTCAAGCTGCTCATAAGAATCCCGAATCGGAGTTACACATTTCAGGAGCGCTTGAACATAGGAATCGATAGATGGACGTCCCCTCTTAACAAAGTGACGTAGGGCTCTCAATTTGTCCGCTTGCATAGGATACAACTGAGGTTTGCCGTAGTGGTGTGGACCAATGGAAACGTTTCTTGGGTCAGATATTGCTTTCTGATTTAGGATCTCAGATGTCCTTTTGTTGAGATCACAGGACTTGGGATCTTCAAGATCCCAGTTGAGAACATCGTAAAGATATCCCAGTGTTAAGACATCAAGCTCACGATTGTAAGTTTTGTATCCCATGACTCTGATACATAAAGATATCTACAAACTTTAAGAGTAGATTTTCTATTGTGATACTCATTGAGTAGTTCGATACACAACTCTCTAGCCTTATTTATATACTTCCGGTTGTTATTTATATTGCCTCGAGATTAAGTCTCTCTTTGATACTTTTCGAATGGCGATCCTAAAGATACAAAATTCTAACAGACAAAGATATATAGATGACCTTGTCCAGCCAACAAGATATTACTCTGGCAAAGAAAAATTCTAAGTCGTCTAAATCCAAGTGATCACATATGATCATGAGAATTTCTTTGTTTTTTTTTTTTTTTTTAAGATGTGTCCACCATTTGATCTTTTCTACTTTGACAGCTTCTAGCTGCAGCCTAGATAGGTCGTTACTGCCGGTAACCATCAAGGAAAATTTGGCCTATTGTTATTGGTAAAATTTGGTCATTTTGGGGAAAGAAACTGAAGAATTGTGGCACGAAAAACAGGGAGTCAGATACGCTGATTAATGAGGTGAAGAACTCCAAGTATGTTACTTCCGACGGAAAAAATATGTTGAACTATCTCGAGAGACCACCAAGACCAGAATGATGATGATTTATGCAGAACATTAAACAACCTGGCTTGATTGGGGTATACCCAGATTAATTGGGGTATACCCAATGAGACAAAATAGGGTCATTTTGAAGTAAAAAAGGTGACCCCTTAACCAAATATTTTCAAAATGGCTAATATGCCCTTGTTTAATTAACACTAAAAAACTGATTAGGTTAATTAATTGAGTTTAAATTAAAATTTTGAAAATGAAAATCCGAGAGATTAAACCTTTAATCCGTCTTATGAGTTCGATTTCGATCAAAAATTTGGTTTTCAAAAATGTCAAAGGTCGGCAAGATATACGTTTGAATAAGGTGCTGGCTATAATATAGCCGGCATGGTCTTTGTTTGAATAAAATGCCGACCAATTTTAGCCGGCATGGTCCTTGGATGAAGAAAACGCCGACCGTTTTGTGGGCGGAAGGGTCTTTGAATGAACATTATGCCGACTTTCTTATGGTCGGCATGTAAATATTTCTTATAACGCCGGCTATAATATAGTCGGCATGCATATAATTTATGACAGCGCCGGCGTATGTGTAGCCGGCATGTTAAGGATTTATAACCCTGCCGACATTTACATATACCAAACAGAAAACAGAATATCGGAAGATCTAATTCACTTTATTCATGCAATTTTGATTACTACATTGGTTAAACATAAAACCTAACTCATTGTCGACGGAGGGTTTACATAGAGGTCTACCCACAAAACCTATACAAAAACTTCTAAAGCCATCAATCTTCCTCATCCGAAGACGATACAACATCCAAGTATTAGGGTTATCCTCCCGGGATTCTTTCGCCAAGAAGTGATAGCTTGCATCGAAAGCGAATGCTTCCCCTTTTCCTCCAAGTAGCGCTTTCACGACTTCATGCTACAAAAACACAAAAACAAACTTACATATGTTAGTGGTGTTTCATTGGAAGATAAAACAACATGGGTTGCGTAAAAAAAAACAAAAAATTGCTTACAAATTCTGCAATGGACAAGGTGAAGGGGCGAGTGTTAAAAATTCGAGGTTGGAGAGCCAAAAAAGCAAGTATCGCATTTTCGATTACTAGGTGCCTCTCACGGACTTGTTGAACACTTCTTGCATTCCGATTACCAAACTCGCCGCTAAATTTGTTGTGTACCCTAGCCCAAGGTTGTGGAATCCTCCCTTTGGGAGGATTGACGTCTAAGTCGATTTTCCGCATACCATGCTTTGGTGATTGCCAAATCTTCATTTGAATCAAATGAAGTCATTGTTGTTTAGCTATTGGTGAGTTTGATGGATTGTATGATGATATGATCTTTGGATAGTATATGGAACTATTTGTATGTTGTTTTGTAGAGAGAAGTAGTGTATTTATAGGATTGTACCCAAATTTGGCCGTTATAGTGCCCAAGTACAAGTCAATCAATGAAATTGTACTTGTCAAAAATTTGAATTTTTAATTTATCGGCGAGATTGTTTTTTCTCGGTATGCCGACTACCCAGGGTCGGCAGGTTGAGAAGTGTATAACTATGCCGACGTTATGATGGTTTTGGGCATCAGTAAATCATTTTCTTCTGTCAATACGCCGGAAATGTATTTTTAAATTTGATTGCTTCGGCTATGATATGGTCTATAGGTATAAATTTAAAACCATGCCGGCGTTATGATGGTTTTAGGCTTGATGAAATCATTTTCTTACGTCAATACGCCGGCAATGTATTTTGAAATTTGGTGGCTATGATATGGTCTGCGGGGGTATAAATTTAAAACCATGCCGGCGTTATGATGGTTTTAGGCATCGGGAGAAGGTATTTTACGTAACAAATTGTCGGCGTGTTTGAAAACATAATACACCTGCCATTTGTATCTTCTTAGGATTGGTAATGATCGACTCACTTGCCGACCACAGTATGCAAGCATTTTTGTCATTGTCGGGGCCGGCGGTCTGGACACTTCAAAACCTTGGGCGTGATTTGTTCGGCAATGTAACTTAAAAAAAACATGCCGGCTATTTGTCTTGAAACTTTACGTAGCTAAACAAACCTTTCATTCAACAATTAGAAATCAAACACTTGTTGTCCAAAATAAGAAAACATGTCTCATAAACCTTAAAAAACCATTTGTCCAACCATTAACCTTAACATTTGTCCAACCCAACTGTTGATGGTGGTTTTTAAACAAGGGGTAAAATCGTAAAACCCCATGACCTAGTTGTTGATGGTGGTTTTTAAACAAGGGGTAAAATCGTAAAACCCCATGACCTAGTGTTACCTGCAACATATTAACTAAGAGCATTTAACTCGGTGTAAATAATTAATAGGGGTATTTTTTTCAAAATACCAGATTAGGGTTTTTTAACCCTAATTCCAAAATCAAGCGCACACTGCGCACCATGGCAACAATGCCAAACCAAGCCGCACACTGCGCACCATGGCAACAACGCCAAACCAAGCAAGACATCAAGGCACCATGGCAACAATGCCAAACCAAGCCGCACACTGCGCACCATGGAAACAACGCCAAACCAAGCCGCACTGCGCACCATGGCAACAACGCCAAACCAAGCCGCACCTGCTGCGCACCATGGCAATAATGCCAAACCAAGCGCACATCTGCGAACCATGGCAACAATGCCAAACCAAGCCGCACACTGCGCACCATGGAAACAATGCCAAACCAAGACGCACACTACGCACCATGGCAACAACGCCAAAACCAAGCAAGCTACACTGCGCACCATGGCAACAACGCCAAAAAACCAAACTACATATCGCACTCATTGGCAACCATGCCAAACTAAGCCGCTATGCCATTGGCACATGCCAAAGATAGCGCCTAGGCTTGCAAAACGTGCAACTAGGTCAACATGGCCGTACGTGCCATTGGCACATGCCAACGCGTACCACAAGCCATATTTCAAGCCGCTATGTCATTGGCGCATGCCAAATATAGCGCCCTAGGTTTACGAACCATACAACCTAGGCCAAGTCGACCCCACGCATGCCATTGGCACATGCCAACATGCTCATTTGGTAGCTTTTCCTACCAAGGACACGGCCCTAACGGCCACGCATGCCATTGGCACATGCCAACATGCTCATTTGGTAGCTTTTCCTACCAAGGCCACGGCCCTAACGGCCACGCATGCCATTGGCACATGCCAACATGCTCATTTGGTAGCTTTTCCTACCAAGGCCACGGCCCTAACGGCCACGCATGCCATTGGCACATGCCAACATGCTCATTGGTAGTTTTTCCTACCAAGGCCACGGCCCTAACTGCCACGCATGCCATTGGCACATGCCAAACACACTGTATTTGGTAGCCTAACTTGCCAAAGCCGTGCAACCTACCACCAAGGCATTCCGCACATGCCATTGGCACATGCCAAACACACACGCTGGTAGCCTAACTTGCAAACCGTGCAACCTACTACCAAGGCATTCCGCACATGCCAAACACACACGCTGGTAGCCTAACTTGCAAACCGTGCAACCTACTACCAAGGCATTCTGCACATGCCATTGGCACATGCCAAACACACACGCTGGTAGCCTAACTTGCAAACCGTGCAACCTACCACCAAGGCATTCCGCACATGCCATTGGCACATGTCAAACACACACTTATTTGGTAGCCTAACTTGCAAACCGTGCAACCTACCACCAAGGCATTCCGCACATGCCATTGGCACATGCCAAACACACACGCATTTGGTAGCCTAACTTGCAAACCGTGCAACCTACCACCAAGGAATTCCGCACATGCCATTGGCACATGCCACACACGCCACTAGCAGCTCTGGCATTGCCACTTACACTCAACGTACAACCTACCACAAGGCATTCCGCACATGCCATTGGCACAAGCCACGCACGCCACTAGCAGCTCTGGCATTGCCACTTGCGCTCGAAGTACAACCCGCAACAAGGGCATTCCGCACATGCCAATGGCACATGCCACACGCGCCACTAGCAGCGCCACTTGCACTCAAGGTGCAACCAACGAGATATCAACACAAACTGGGGGATGCTTTCCAGGGTTTTGGTTTGGCGGTCACAGCTTGCAGCGTACACTATGCTCACATAAATGAGGAAATAATGGTGAAAACGTTTTCACCCATTAACACCATGCGGTTACCACCTCCTCCCATTATTTCACCCTTTACTCTCTTCCTTCATGAGGCCAGGTACGTTTCAATCTCGACTTGTATAAATAGGTCTTACCTATTTCCACCGGACAACAAGTCTCGGTCGGGAGAAATATACTACACTCTTAGAAAGGCAACTTTGCAAGCTCTTCCAAAAGCTTTCATCTCTTGCAAGCTTCCCAAGCTTTCACTTTACGATACAAGTCGAGATACTACTCTCCTGCAGTATTGCGGTCTCAACACCTTTCTTGGCTTCCCTCCCCAAATCAACCCTTCTCTTCCACTTTGTGACCGAAGCAAGTCTGGAACGGCCATTTCTTGGTTTTAGTAGGACTTGTACGTATTGATCTCTCGAATCTATAAAGTGCTCACGTGCAGCACATTTGTTTAGGGTTTGAACCAGTTTCTCACTCACCTACCGAATTTACCAAAATCGGCAGAAACGATTTTTACCCATAAACAATTGGCGACCACAGCGGGAGGATTGATTTATCGGCTACAATGTCAGACTGTCGATCTCGTTCTTCGACCCAGATGTCAAGATGGTAGAGGAAGGCGACTCGATCCGACTCAACTTCAGACGACCCGGTTACCGAGTTGCAAAAACTACGAGTAAGCTGGGACTCGTTGAAGATGCTACTGCGATTGGGGACTTGCGACTCGGTCAGACTCAAGTTGCCAGGACAACCCGGTTATCGGTTGTTAAAACTACACCGGAAAAATGGGGACTCGTCTGAATACGCTACCGGCAATTGGGGACTAGCGCGTCTTGCCCGGCAAAGCGCCTTTACACGGAGAGGGCGTGTTCACAAAACCTATGAAGTGAGTAAATTTAGGCTTGCACAAGATATACGATCTATTTTTAGGTTCTTAGTAAAACCGTCATACTACGTTCCTATTGCTAGCACACACTTTCATAAAAGCAATATTCCTTTCCCAAAACATAATCAGAGTCATATTGTCAAAACCATTCATCCCAGAAATAATCCAATACCCTAAAAAGCTACCATTTGCCTATCAAAGGTCAAGCTTTGAACCCGGACATCCATTATGTCTTTCAAAAAAAAAAAAGAACCTAAATGAAAGTTTAGCGAGAGAATCGTTCAAGGAAAATTATCCATGATGCTCTTCTTGGAGAAAGTCAACTTTGCATCTTCAAGAGCCGCTCTCTTCATAGTCAACATCTTGGAAAGTTCTTCGAGTTCCACCTCTGTCGTGCAATCTCCTCGGCGGAAAGGCCTTCGATTGCCGCATCTTTCAACTTTTGGATCTCGGCAAGGCCTTCGACAAACCACGAAGTGTTGAACTCCTTTTCTACGCACACGTCGCGATGGTGCTCCCGATCGGCAATAACGTCTTGAAACGGTGTGACCGGTCACCTCACGCATATCCTCGATGGAAGATAAAGCCTCTTCCACACGCTTAACCATGCAAATCGACTAGTGACTTTCTTGGTTGTGGCCATATGTCCGTATTTCTCCCGGATTACGGTGTACAACGCCTCATGCTTAGCCAAACCTTGTTTGAAGCGCCAACCGACACATGACACTGGATAAGGAACAAAGTACGGAGGATCAAAAATGGCGCCTGCACCTGGCCTCACGACTCGCAAAGGGTCTTCCTCCATGTCTATGGCAACAACCATCAGAGAATCATCCGCCGTTTGAGCCACATCCCGTGCCCGGCAATTGGCTAACGCCCATCTCCAAGTCACCGGCGGTGGTCACCAAAGGCAAGTTTTCGTGTGCCTCCACCCCAGAATCATCCTCCGAATCGGATTCCTCCTGCGAACTCGAGTTAGACATTTTTCAAAAGAAGAAACGAGGAAGAAGAAGAGAGAAAAGAAGCGCGAAACTCAAGAACCACTTCTAGAAAAAGAACCGGTCTTTGCCATAGGAATCACTCTCACTCGTCGAGCTTTCTTCTTTCTCTGAATCATCACCGCTATGAGAAGGCTCAGTGCTGCTGCAATTCTTTGAAGAAATTGCCGTCTCCTGGCAAAGTGCAAGGGCAGCGAAAGCATTAACACTACCGAAGCCCTGGAAGAAACAAGACACATGTTTTCAGCAGAAATTCACGCGTTTTGAGGCAAAACCAATGAAGAAGCGACACATACCAGTTATTGGAAGAACGAAAGACACGAGAGCCGTGGGAGGGGGAGGATCTTTTAAAACCGTCCAGGAACGCTTGACACGATTCTTCGTTCTCCGTTCCTTGGCACAGGGACTTTTCCGAGTTGCTAGGCAACTTTCGCTTGAGATCTCTCAACATTGGATACTTCTTCAAAGCTGGCGTCGGGAAGGTTTACAACGAACGTTCTCCACCACGTTATTCACAAAAGCTTGGATCATAATAAACTCGTCACACAGAACTCATTATAGCCAAGGTCGTCGAAGTTACTCTTCCCATTTGTAAGAAGGAAGGCGGATACCCGGCTCGAGGACACGGCATTGAGGGCGAACGCAATGAATCCTTAGGAAGCATTTGGTAAGCAAGAGGTACCCCTTGATCGAAACCCATGTGACGAGCAGCACGGTCAATATTTATGTGACTATCCCGAAAAGACCCCATGAAGAAAGATGGCATATAACAAGGCAAGCGGCTTTGAATGAAAAAGTTTTCGCCAACGCTCAAATCGCCATCGAGAAGACAAAGACATGAGCGGAGCGAAGCAAAGGTGTCAATTTGAGTCAGCGACCTATGGACCGGCTCCCATGGGCGAAAATTGATTTCATACGACTTATCAAGAAGACTAACCAAGCTCACGCCAACTCTTGGGCCTTTGTTCACCCATCGAAGAGTCGAGAGCCGCCCCTAACTCGCGGGGAATCGAAGGCATCGGTTTGAGCATACTTCTCAAAGTGCTCCCATAGCGGACTTGCGAGAAAAGCAACGTGCACATATGAATTCACTTTCATGAAACCATTCGAAACTCGCATGTTCGCAACCAGGTGATCCGGATGCACATACAGGGGAGGCGAGGAATAGCTTGCCAATGGGAAGAACTTCACCTTTTGCCAACTTCACATCAATCACTAGCAACTCGGGTCTTATCTCCTTCTTACGGAACCATCGTCAAAAATGTCTCTAGACAACCGGAGAGCCAAAAATTACTGCAACATGAAGATCAACGCTTTTCTGCATTCGGGTTCCAACTCGTCCAGGAAACCACTAAGACATCCACCAGCTATAAAAGCACCTTTCATCCTCTTTAGGACAGAATCCTTCGACTTCTCGGTGGAGTCTTTTCGAGCGTAATCTCCCAACTTAGCAGCAAGGTCATCCCGCATCTTTACCTCACTTTCGGATAATTGGATTTTAAGATTCCCGATTCTAGGAAGATTCGGCAAGAGAGCCACACTCTCCAAGGAGAAAGTTATCTCACCCCATCTACATATGATTGTATGGGTGTCCGAACACCATCCGGAGATGAAAGCAACCAAGCAGGGATATCCTTCCTAATCTGGAGGTTTCTTTGAAGCTCGACAACATCAATAATCTGCGCCGAGTCAGTTGGTGTTTATATGCTCCTTACTCACCATGAACTCAACCCATCTATCAAAAGAACGCAATGGGCTTTGGCACATCCTGAAATCAATATTAGAAGAGGAATATACCCCTTTATGAAGACAGAACCGTATGGTGTTCTGCAGGCGAACGAACGTGTCTTCTTTTCATCTTCACCACCGGTTAACAAAATTGGCACGAAACCTGGGTGATTTTCCGAGCGGAGACGAGTTTTTGGCGAAGAACTCATCATCCGTGTTTGGTTTGGAATTATGGACATCCTTTGAGGAAGCGAAATTTTGTTCAAGTAACATCTTGTCGGATCTTTTAATAACAACTTAGTAACAAGATACCTGCACACAAAAAAAAAAAAAAAATATCTCCCTGACACATAACCGCGCCCAACAAAAGGAAAACCCGAAATAAAAAAAAAGAGAAGAGGGCGTATTCTCTACAGGTACAAAACTATATACATGAAATTTTCTTGGGTTCAAGACTATATACGTGATATTTTCTTCGGAGTTCAAGACTATATACGCAGAATTTTCTTCGGGTTCAAGACTATATACGCGGTATTTTATATGGGTTCAAGTGTGCCTACTCTGATATCCTTCTTCGGGTTCAAAATTATATATAGAGCATTTTTCTACGGGTTCAAAAGCGCACGCGTGATGATTTCTTTCTTGTGGCCGAAAAATCATATATACAATATTTCTGCGGGTTCGAAGTCGTATGGAGCATATACTGATATTCTTCTTCGGGATTCATGTACAGTATTTTCTACGGGTTCAAGACCGCACACACGTATTTTCTTCGGGGTTCAAAATTATATACACGGTATTTTATACGGGCTCAAGTGCGTCTCACGGCAACCTTCTTCGGGTTCAAAATAATATATGGAGCACTTTCCTACGGGTTCGAATAATATATGCAGTATTTCCCTTGGTTGCATACATACAATATTTTCTACAAGAGACACGCCAGGAAATTATATGCGCAAAGAAAAACGCCTAGGGTTTACACCTACATAAAAAGGAAATACTGGAAGACATACCTGGAAGCTGGTTCTTCTTTATGACTCTGTCGCTGGTAGGAAAGGATGAAAAGATGAAAGTGCAAGATGGGAGAAAGGGACTTTACATACATAGGCGTGAGGATTCTGAAATAGGGAAGGATTTCCTTTTACCAAAATTGTGCGTGTAAGAAGCGGGCCCACAAGGGCGCCCAACTTCCCAATGTCGCCCAAGTTGCACCGGCCCCACCAATCGCACCGACTTCCAAATCACCGCCCAAGCCACGCCTGCAAGCACGCACACCTTGCGCCGGTCCCACCAGCCAGCACACTCAGTTTCCCAACTCACGCAACTTCCCAACGTCGCCCAAGCTGACCGGCCCCACCAATTGCACCGACTTCCCTATGACCGCCCAAGTCACGCCTGCAAGCACGCACGCGGCTTCCACATTTGCGCTTAGGTCCCCAGCCTAGCACGCTTAGTTTCCCAACTCACGCCAACTTCCCAACGTCGCCCAAGTTGCAGCGGCCCCACCAATTGTGCCGGCCTCCCGATTTGTGCAAAACTACCGAGGCAAGGATTCCAAATCCTATTTATAAAAGGTCGACAAGCCTCCTCAATTCTCTTTACGGTTTCTTTGTTGATAGTTTGTCACCATCTTATGCTTACCTCATAAAAAAAGCCCCTGTTCCGAGCTAAGCAAGGGACTTAATGTTGATGGTGGTTTTTAAACAAGGGTAAAATCGTAAAACCCCATGACCTAGTGTTACCCCAACACATTAACTAAGAGCATTTAACTCGGGTGTAAATAATTAATAGGGGTATTTTTTCAAAATACCAGCATTAGGGTTTAAACACGTAACCCTAATTCCAAAATCAAGTCGCACATCGCGCACCATGGCAACAATGCCAAACCAAGCCGCACACTGCTGCGCACCATGGCAACAACGCCAAACCAAGCGCACATGCGCGCACCATGGCAACAATGCCAAACCAAGCCGCACACTGCGCACCATGGCAACAACGCCAAACCAAGCCGCTGTTTGCGCACCATGGCAACAACGCCAAACCAAGCCGCACATCGCGCACCATGGCAACAATGCCAAACCAAGCCGCACATCGCGCACCATGGCAACAATGCCAAACCAAGCCGCACACCGCACACCATGGCAACAACGCCAAAACCAAGCCGCACACTGGCGCACCATGGCAAAGCAACGCCAAAACCAAACTACATATCGCACTCATTGGCAACCATGCCAAACTAAGCCGCTATGCCATTGGCACATGCCAAAGATAGCGCCCTAGGCTTGCAAAACGTGCAACTAGGTCAACATGGCCGTACGTGCCATTGGCACATGCCAACGCGTACCACAAGCCATATTTCCAAGCCGCTATGTCATTGGCGCATGCCAAATATAGCGCCCTAGGCTTACGAACCATACAACCTAGGCCAAGTCGGCCACGCATGCCATTGGCACATACCAACATGCTCGTTGGTAGCTTTTCCTACCAAGGCCACGGCCCTAACGGCCACGCATGCCATTGGCACATGCCAACATGCTCGTTGGTAGCTTTTCCTACCAAGGCCACGGCCCTAACCGCCACGCATGCCATTGGCACATGCCAACATGCTCATTTGGTAGCTTTTTCTACCAAGGCCACGGCCCTAACGGCCACGCATGCCATTGGCACATGCCAAACACACACTCTGGTAGCCTAACTTGCAAACCGTGCAACCTACCACCAAGGCATTCCGCACATGCCATTGGCACATGCCAAACACACACGCTGGTAGCCTAACTTGCAAACCGTGCAACCTACTACCAAGGCATTCCGCACATGCCATTGGCACATGCCAAACACACACGCTGGTAGCCTAACTTGCAAACCGTGCAACCTACTACCAAGGCATTCCGCACATGCTATTGGCACATGCCAAACACACACGCTGGTAGCCTAACTTGCAAACCGTGCAACCTACCACCAAGGCATTCCGCACATGCCATTGGCACATGCCAAACACACACGCTGGTAGCCTAACTTGCAAACCGTGCAATCTACCACCAAGGAATTCCGCACATGCCATTGGTACATGCCAAACACACACGCTGGTAGCCTAACTTGCAAACCGTGCAACCTACCACCAAGGCATTCCGCACATGCCATTGGCACATGCCACACACGCCACTAGCAGCTCTGGCATTGCCACTTACACTCAATGTACAACCTACCACCAAGGAATTCCGCACATGCCACGCACGCCACTAGCAGACTACGGCATTGCCACTTGCGCTCGAAGTACAACCCGCAACAAGGGCATTCCGCACATGCCAATGGCACATGCCACACGCGCCACTAGCAGCGCCACTTGCACTCAAGGTGCAACCAACGAGATATCAACACAAGGCGGGGGATGCTTTCCAGGGTTTTGGTTTGGCGGTCACTGCTTGCAGCGTACACTACGCTCACATTAAGAAATCGTGAAAAGGAATAAAGCGGTCAAAAAATGAGGAAATAATGGTGAAAACGTTTTCACCCATTAACACCATGCGGTTACCACCGCTCCCATTATTTCACCCTTTACTCTCTTCCTTCATGAGGCAGTACGTTTCAATCTCGACTTGTATAAATAGGTCTTACCTATTTCCACCGGACAACAAGTCTCGGTCGGAGAAATATACTACACTCTTAGAAAGGCAACTTTGCAAGCTCTTCCAAAAGCTTTCATCTCTTGCAAGCTTCCCAAGCTTTCACTTTCGACACAAGTCGAGATACTACTCTCCCCGGAAGTATTGCGGTCTCAACACCTTTCTTGGCTTCCCTCCCCAAATCAACCCTTCTCTTCCACTTTGTGACCGAAGCAAGTCCTGGAACGGTCATTTCTTGGTTTAGGCCGGACTTGTACAGTTGATCTCTCGAATCTATAAAGTGCTCACGTGCAGCACATTTGTTTAGGGTTTGAACCATTTTCTCACTCACCTACCGAATTTACCGAAATCGGCAGAAACGATTTTTACCCATAAACATTAGTGTTACCCGCAACACATTAACTAAGAGCATTTAACTCAGTGTAAATAATTAATAGGGGTATTTTTTTAAAATACCAGATTAGGTTTTCGACACTTAACCATAATTCCAAAACCAAGCCGCACATGCGCACCATGGCAACAATGCCAAACCAAGCCGCACTGCGCACCATGGCAACAATGCCAAACCAAGCCGCATCTTTCGCGCACCATGGCAACAATGCCAAACCAAGCCGCACATTTGCGCACCATGGCAACAATGCCAAACCACGCCGCACACTGCACACCATGGCAACAATGCCAAACCAAGCCGCATACTGCGCACCATGGCAACAATGCCAAACCAAGCCGCACATTGCGCACCATGGCAACGACGCCAAAACCAAGCCGCACACTACGCACCATGGCAACGACGCCAAAACCAAGCCGCATACTGCGCACCATGGAAACGATGCCAAACCAAGCCGCATACTGCGCACCATGGCAACGACGCCAAACCAAGCCGCTTGCTGCGCACCATGGCAGCGACGCCAAAACCAAACTACATATCGCACTCATTGGCAACCATGCCAAACTAAGACGCTATACCATTGGCACATGCCAAATATAGCGCCCTAGGCTTGCAAAACGTGCAACTAGGTCAGCATGGCCGTATGTGCCATTGGCACATGCCAACACGTACCACAAGCCATATTTCCAAGCCGCTATACCATTGGCACATGCCAAATATAGCGCCCTAGGCTTGCAAAACGTGCAACTAGGTCAACATGGCCGTATGTGCCATTGGCACATGCCAACACGCACCACAAGCCATATTTCCAAGCCGCTATGCCATTGGCACATGCCAAATATAGCGCCCAGGCTTTGCAAAACGCACAACCAGGGTCAACATGGTCGTACGTGCCATTGGCACATGCCAACACGTACCAAAAGCCATATTTCCAACAGCTATGCCATTGGCACATGCCAAATATAGCGCCCTAGGCTTGCAAAACGTGCAACTAGGGTCAAGTCGGCCACGCATGCCATTGGCACATGCCAACATGCTCGCTGGTAGCTTTTCCTACCTAAGGCCACGGCCCTAACGGCCACGCATGCCATTGGCACATGCCAACATGCTCGCTGGTAGCTTTTCCTACCAAGGCCACGGCCCTAATGGCCACGCATGCCATTGGCACATGCCAACATGCTCGCTGGTAGCTTTTCCTACCAAGGCCACGGCCCTAACGGCCACGCATGCCATTGGCACATGCCAACATCCTCGCTGGTAGCTTTCCTACCAAGGCCACGGCCCTAACGGCCACGCATGCCATTGGCACATGCCAACATGCTCGCGGGTAGCTTTTCCTACCAAGGCCACGGCCCCGACGGCCACGCATGCCATTGGCACATGCCAACACGCCGCCGGTAGCCTTCATCACCTAGTCGTGGCCCTAATGCGCGCTGGTATCCTAACTTGCAAACCGTGCAACCTAGGCCAATTCGACCGTACGCGCCACCGGCACATGCCAAAACCCACGCTGGTAGCCTAATTTGCAAACCATGCAACCTACCACCAAGGCATTACGCACATGCCATTGGCACATGCCACACACAAGAAGATGCAGCTCGGCATTGCCACTTACACTCAACGTACAACCTACCGCATTGCCACTTACACTCATCGTACAACCTACCACCAAGGCATTCCGCACATGCCAATGGCACATGCCACACACGCCACTAGCAACTCTGGCATTACCACTCAACGTACAACCTACCACCAAGGCATTCCGCACATGCCAATGGCACATGCCACACGCGCCACTAGCAGCGCCACTTGCACTCAAGGTGCAACCAACACTCGAGATATCAACACAACCGGGGATGCTTTCCGGGGTTTTGGTTTGGCGGTCTGACTTGCGGCGTACACTACGCTCACATTAAGAAAGCGTGAAAAGGAATAAAGCGGTCAAATAAATGAGGAAATAATGGTGAAAACGTTTTCACCCATTAACACCATGCGGTTACCACCTCCTCCCATTATTTCACCCTTTACTCTCCTCCTTCATGAGACCAGGGTACGTTTCAATCTCGACTTGTATAAATAGGTCTTACCTATTTCCACCGCACAACAAGTCTCGGTCGGGAAAAAATACTACACTCTCGGAAAAGGCAACTTTGCAAGCTCTCCAAAAGCTTTCATCTCTTGCAAGCTTCCCAAGCTTCCACTTTACGATACAAGTCGAGACACTACTCTTCCGAATTATTCTGGTCTCAACACCTTTCTTGGCTTCCTCCCCAAATCAACCCTTCTCCTCCACTTTGTGACCGAAGCAAGTCCTGGGAACGGCCATTTCTTGGTTTAGGCCGGACATACAGATTGATCTCTCGAATCTATAAAGTGCTCACATGCAAAGCACATTTGTTTAGGGTTTGAACCAAGTTTCTCACTCACCTACCGAATTTACCGAAATCGGAAGAAATGATCTTTACCCATAAACAATTGGCGACCACAATGGGAGGATTGATCTATCGGCTACAATGTCGACTGTCGATCTCGTTTCTTCACCCAGATGTCAAGATGGTGTGGGAAGGCGACTAATCCGACGCAACTACCAGCAAGGTTACTAGTTGTAAAAAAACTACACGAGATGCTACTGGGACTTAGAAGATGCTACCACTCGATCCGACTCAACCACCGACGACCCAGGTTACCAGTTGTAAAAACTACATGAGAAAGCGGGGACTCGCTTAAGATGCTACCAATGATTGGGGACTTGTCGGCGATGCTACAAAGAAAGCCGCCTTTTTACATGGAGAGGGGCGTGTTCACAAAACCTATGAAGTAAGTAAATTTAGACCTGCAAGATATACGATCTTGTTTTTAGGCTCTTATTAAAACCGTCATACTACCGAGTCTTGTGCCTATTGCTAGCACACACTTTCATAAAAGCAATATTCCTTTCCCAAAACATAATCGAGTCATATTATCAAAACCATTCATCCCGTAAATAATCCAATACCCTAAAAGCTACCACCGTGTCTATCAAAGGTCAAGCTTTGAACCAGACATCCAATATGTCTTTCAAAAAAAAAAAAAAAGAACCTAAATGAAAGTTTGAGAGAAACATTCAAGGAAAATCATCCAACAAGTAGGTCCTGTTCTTCTTGGAGAAAGTCAACTTTGCATCTTCAAGAGCCGCTCTCTTCGTAGTCAACACCTTGGAAAGCTCTTCGAGTTCCACCTCATATCGTGCAATCTCCTCGGCGGAAAGGCTTTCGATTGCTGCATCTTTCAACTTTTGGATCTCAGCAAGGCCTTCGACAAACCACGAAGTGTTGAACTCCTTTTCTCCGCACACGTCGCGATGGTGCTCCCAGTCAGCAATAACGTCTTCTGAAACGGTGTGACCCGGTCACCTCACGCATATCCTCGATGGAAGATAAAGCCTCTTCCACACGCTTAACCAAATGGAAATCGACTAGTGACTTTCTTGGTTGTGGCCATATGTCCATACTTCTCCCATTTCGGTGTACAACGCCTCATGCTTAACCAAACACGTTGAAGCCGCCAACCAGCACATGACCTGGATAAGGAACCAAGTACGGGGATTAAAAATGGCGCCGCACTGGCCTCACGACTCGCAGAGGGTCTTCTTCCATGTCTGCAAAGCAACCATCGAGAATCATCCACCGTTTGAACCACATCCGTGCCCGCAATTGGCTAACTCCATCTCCAAGTCACCGACGGGTGGTCACCAAAGGCAATTTTTCGTGTGGTCTACCCTTAATCATCCTCCGAACCGGATTCCTCCTTCGAACTTTAGTTAGACATTTTTCAAAAGAAGAAACGAAGAAGAAAGAAAAGAAGCGCGAAACTCACCGAACCACTTCCCGAAAAGAACCGGTCTCGCCAGAGGAATCACTCTCACTTGTGAACTTTCTTCTTTCTCTGACTCATCACCGCTATGAGAAGGCTCAGTCTTCGCTGGAATTCTTTCAAGAAATTGCCGTCTCCTGGCAACGTGCAATGGCGTGAAAGCATTAACACTACCGAAGCCCTGGAGGAAACAAGACACATGTTTTTTTGAGAAATTCACGTGGTTTGAGACAAACCAACGAAGAGGCGACACATACTGGTTATTGGAAGAATCGAAGACATGAGAGCCGAGGAGGGTCTTTTGAAACCGTTCTAACCCGCCCGGCACGATTCTTCGTTCTCCGTTCCTTGGCCGGGGACTTTCCGAGTTGCTAGGCAACTTTCGCTTGAGATCTCTCAACATTGGATACTTCTTCAAACTGTCCTGGGGAAGGTTTACAACGAACGTTCTCCACCACGTTATTCACAAAATCTTGGATCATAATAAACTCGTCGCACGGAGAACTCATTTAGAGGCGAAGGTCGTCGAAGTTACTCTTCCCATTTGAAAGAAGGGAAGGCGGATGCCCTGCTCAAGGGCGCTAGCATTAAGGGCGACGCACGAATCCTTAGGGATCACGGCCGGTAAGCAAGAGGCACCCCTTGATCGAAACCCATGTGACGAAAGAAGGTCAATATTGTAATAGCGGCTATCCTGGAAAGACCCCATGAAGAAAGACGGCATATAACCGGACATGCAACTTTGAATAAACAAGTTTTCACCAACGCTCAAATCGCCATCAAGACAAAGACATGATCGGAGCGAGAAGCAAAGGTGTCAATTTGAGTCACCGAGCCTATGGACCGGCTCCCACGGGCGCCCGATTTCATATGACATGTCAAGAAGACTAACCAAGCTCATGCCAACCTTTGGACGCTTTGTTCACCCATCGAAGAATTCGGGAACCCCCAACTCGTGGGAATCAAGGCATCGGTTTCGGAGCATAGTTCTCAAAGTGCTCCCATAGCAGGAGACTTAAAAGCAACGTGCACATATGAATTCACTTTCATGATACCATTCGAAACTCGCATGTTCGCAACTAGGTGATCCAGGATGCACACGAGGAACCGAGGAATAGCTTGCCAATGGGAAGAACTTCACCTTTTGCTAACTTCACAGCAATCTCTAGCAACTCGGTCTTATTTCCTTCTTGCCGTAACCGTCATCAAAAATGTCTCTAGACAACTAGAGAGCCAAAAATGTGCAACATGAAGATCGTCAAGTTTCCTGTTCGTGTTCCGACTCGTCCAGGAAACCATTGAGACATCCACCCGGCTATAAAAGCACCTTTCATCCTCTTCCCAGTAATCCTTCGACTTCGCAGGTGGAGTCTTTTCGAGCGTAATCTCCCAACTTAGCGGCAAGGTCATCCCGCATCTTCACCTCACTTTCGAGATAATTGGATTTTAAGATTCCCGATACCTAAGATCCAAAGAAGAGAACCACACTCTCCAAGGAGAAAGTTATCTCACCCCATCTACATATGATTGTATGGGTTTCCGAACACCATCTCGAGATGAAAGCAACCAAGCTTGGGATATCCTTCCTAATCGGGAGATTTATTGAAGCTCGACAAACATCAATAATCTGCGCTCGAAGTCGAGTTGGTGTTTATGTGCTCCTTACTCACCATGAACTCAACCCATCTATCAAAAGAACGCAATGGCTTTAACACATCCCTGAAATCAATGTTGGAAGAGGAGCATACCCCTTTTTGAAGACAACCGTATGGTGTTCTCTCAGGCGAACCGAACGTGTCTTCCTTTCATCTTCACCATCGGTTAACAAAATTGGCACGAAACACGGAGTGATTTTTCCGAGCAGAGACAAGTTTTTGGCGAAGAACTCATCATCCGTGTTTGGTTTGGAATTATGGACATCCTTTGATGAAGCGAAATTTTGTTCGTGTAACATCTTGTCGGATCTCTTAATAACAACTTAGTAACAAGATACCTGCACACAAAAAAAAAAAAAAAATTATCTCCCTGACACATAACCGCGCCCAACAGAAGGAAAACCCGAAATGAAAAAAAAAAAAAAAAAAAAAAGGAGGGCGTATTCTCTACGGGTTCAAAACTATATACGCTAAGTATTTTCTTCGGTTCAAGACTATATACGTGAAATTTTCTTCGGGTTCAAGACTATATACGCAGAATTTTCTTCGGGTTCAAGACTATATACGCGAATTTTCTTCGGGTTCAAGACTATATACGCGGTATTTTATATGGGTTCAAGTGTGTCTACAGTATCCTTCTTCGGGTTCAAAATTATATATGGAGCATTTTTTCTACGGGTTCAAAAACTGCACGCGCAGTATTTGTTTTGGGACCGAAAAATCATATATACAATATTTCCTGCGGGTTCGAAGTCATATGGAGCATATATACAGTATTCTTCTTCGGGATTCATATACGGTATTTCTCTGAGTTCAAGACTCGCACACGAGTATTTTCTTCTGTGGTTCAAAATTATATACGCGGTATTTTATACGGGCTCAAGTGCGTCTCGCAGTAACCTTCTTCGGGTTCAAAATAATATATGGAGCACTTTCCTACGGGTTCGAATGATGTATGCATCCTTCCCCTTGGTTGCATACATACAATATTTTCTACAAGAGACACGCCAAGAAAATATATGCGCAATATATAAAGAGAAACGCCTACTCTTAGGGTTTACACCTACATAAAAAGGGAAACAAGAGAAGTATGAGAAGGCATACCTGGAAGCTGGTTTTTCTTTGTGACTCTGCCGCTAGTAGGAAAGGATGAAAAGATGAAAGTGCAAGATGAGAGAAAGGGACTTTATATATATAGGCGTGAAGATTCTGAAATAGGGAAGGATTCCCCTTTACCAAAAATCGTGCGTGTGAAAACGGGCCCACAAGGGCGCCCAACTTCCCAACGTCGCCCAAGTTGCACCGGCCCCACCAATTGCACCGACTTCCCAATGGCCGCCCAAGTCACGCACGCAAGCACGCATGCCTTCCACACCTTGCGCGGGTCCCACCGGCCTAGCACACTCGATTTCCCAACTCACGCCAACTTCCCAACGTCGCCCAAGCCGCACCGGCCCCACCAATTGTGCCAGCCTCCCGATTTTTTGCAAAACTACCGTGAGGCAAGGATTCCAAATCCTATTTATAAAGGTCGACAAGCCTCCTCAATTCTCTTTACGGTTTGTTGTTGATAGTTTGTCACCATCTTATGCTTACCTCGCAACAAAGCCCATGTTCCGAGCTAGCGGGGGACTTAATGTTGATGGTGGTTTTTAAACAAGGGGTAAAATCGTAAAACCCCATGACCTAGTGTTACCCGCAACACATTAACTAAGAGCATTTAACTCGGTGTAAATAATTAATAGGGGTATTTTTTCAAAATACCGGATTAGGTTTTCGACATTTTAACCATAATTCCAAAACCAAGCCGCACTGCGCACCATGGCAACAATGCCAAACCAAGCCGCACACCGCGCACCATGGCAACAATGCCAAACCAAGCCGCATACCGCGCGCACCATGGCAACAATGCCAAACCAAGCCGCACATCGCGCACCATGGCAACAATGCCAAACCAAGCCGCACACTGCGCGCACCATGGCAACAATGCCAAACCAAGCCGCACATCGCGCACCATGGCAACAATGCCAAACCAAGCCGCACATGGCGCGCACCATGGCAACGACGCCAAAACCAAGCCGCACACTACGCACCATGGCAACGACGCCAAAACCAAGCCAGCACATCGCGCACCATGGCAACGATGCCAAACCAAGTCAATATCTTGCGCACCATGGCAACGACGCCAAAACCAAGCCGCACACTGCGCACCATGGCAGCGACGCCAAAACCAAACTACATATCGCACTCATTGGCAACCATGCCAAACTAAGCCGCTATACCATTGGCACATGCCAAATATAGCGCCCTAGGCTTGCAAAACGTGCAACTAGGTCAGCATGGCCGTATGTGCCATTGGCACATGCCAACACGTACCACAAGCCATATTTCCAAGCCGCTATACCATTGGCACATGCCAAATATAGCGCCCTAGGCTTGCAAAACGTGCAACTAGGTCAGCATGGCCGTATGTGCCATTGGCACATGCCAACACGCACCACAAGCCATATTTCAAAGCCGCTATGCCATTGGCACATGCCAAATATAGCGCCCTAGGCTTGCAAAACGTGCAACTAGGTCAAGATGGCCGTATGTGCCATTGGCACATGCCAACACGCACCACAAGCCATATTTCAAAGCCGCTTATGCCATTGGCACATGCCAAATATAGCGCCCTAGGCTTGCAAAACGTGCAACTAGGTCAACATGGCCGTACGTGCCATTGGCACATGCCAACACGTACCACAAGCCATATTTCCAAGCCGTTATGCCATTGGCACATGCCAAATATAGCGCCCCTAGGCTTGCAAAACGTGCAACTAGGTCAAGTCGGCCACGCATGCCATTGGCACATGCCAACATGCTCGCCGGGTAGCTTTTCCTACCAAGGCCACGGCCCTAACGGCCACGCATGCCATTGGCACATGCCAACATGCTCGCCGGTAGCTTTTTCCTACCAAGGCCACGGCCCTAACGGCCACGCATGCCATTGGCACATGCCAATATGCTCATTGTAGCTTTTCCTACCAAGGCCACGGCCCAACGGCCACGCATGCCATTGGCACATGCCAACATCCTCATTTGGTAGCTTTTCCTATCAAGGCCACGGCCCTAACGGCCACACATGCCATTGGCACATGCCAACATGCTCGCCGGGTAGCTTTTCCTACCAAGGCCACGGCCCCGACGGTCACGCATGCCATTGGCACATGCCAACACGCTGTGGTAGCCTTCATCACCCAGCCGTGGCCCTAATGCGCGCCGGTAGCCTAACTTGCAAACCGTGCAACCTAGGCCAATTCGATCCGACGCGCGCCCGCACATGCCAAAACCCACGCCGGTAGCCTAATTTGCAAACCATGCAACCTACCACCAAGGCATTCCGCACATGCCATTGGCACATGCCACACACGCCACTAGCAGCTCTGGCATTGCCACTTACACTCAACGTACAACCTACCGCATTGCCACTTACACTCAACGTACAACCTACCACCAAGGCATTCCGCACATGCCACACACACCACTAGCAACTCTGGAATTACCACTCAACGTACAACCTACCACCAAGGCATTCCGCACATGCCAACGGCACATGCCACACGCGCCACTAGCAGCGCCACTTGCACTCAAGGTGCAACCAACACTCGAGATATCAACACAACCGGGGATGCTTTCTGGGGTTTTGGTTTGGCGGTCACAGTTTGCAACAGACACTCGCGCTCATATTAAGAAAGCGTGAAAAGGAATAAAGCGGTCAAATAAATGAGGAAATAATGGTGAAAACGTTTTCACCCATTAACACCATGCGGTTACCACCTCCTCCCATTATTTCACCCTTTACTCTCTTCTTTCATGAGACCCGGTACGTTTCAATCTCGACTTGTATAAATAGGTCTTACCTATTTCCACCAGACAACAAGTCTCGGTCAGGAGAAAAATACAACACTCTCAGAAAAGGCAACTTTGCAAGCTCTCCAAAAAAGCTTTCATCTCTTGCAAGCTTAGGAAGCTTGCAATTTCTCGATACAAGTCGAGACACTACTCTCCCACTATTCGGGTCTCAACACCTTTCTTGGCTTCCCTCCCCAAATCAACCCTTCTCCTCCACTTTGTGACCGAAGCAAGTCCGGAACGGCCATTTCTTGGTTTAGGTAGGACAGCGCATTGATCTCTCGAATCTATAAAGTGCTCACATGCAGCACATTTGTTTAGGGTTTGAACCAGTTTCTCACTCACCTACCGAATTTACCGAAATCGGCAGAAATGATTTTTACCCATAAACACCAACATAAAGAAATAAACTAGGAAACGATTCATTCACCACGAGCACGACCACGACCACGGCCCCGTTTAGGAACACCAGCACTACTACTACCTTTACCACCACGACCACTACGAGCCCTCTTTTTTTCAGCATTCATCTTGGCTTGTGCTTCCCTCCTGGATTTTTCTTCCCTTTTTACTTCAACATCAGCTTGCTTGAACATTTCATAGGCATCCTCATTGTCAAGATTGCTAGCATAGTGAATGTGCTTGGTTTTCTCTTCAATCGACAAAGGCTCTCTCTTTCTCTCGCAACATAACGACTTCACAAAGGTCTTCAAATGCCCCTTCTATTTTCAGTTAACAACAAACAATTAACAGAATTATTTGATAATGTAATCTTAAAACAGTAAGAGCTACTCCAAAATACTTACAAGGAAGTTAGGAATTGTTGCTGAGTCATTCGATGGCATCTTCCTCTTACGAGCCAATTGTTCACCACTCATTTCCCTAATCACAGTAGGACGAGCCCAACCCAAGTACCACGACATGTATCTCTCCGCGCTTCATGACCTTCGGTCACCTCGTCCAAAAGACTCGTATCGACTTTACGGTCAAGTCTTCCGTTCAATGTCCTAGAGCCGGGAGTGGAGCGTAAGCGACGATAATAGTTTTTTGGGACGTCTTGTGATCCTCCCTTAACACTTTAAAGAACGGCTCAAGATCGAAATGGGGTTCTTCTTGGATGTAACCCAATTGTCGCATTACCCGATGTGGATCGTACATTGAAAATCCATGGGAGAACAACAAGGGTCCGTAGTATAATGAAACATCATCTCTCCCTTTGGATTAAACCTTGATTTCTAGCATCTCGGTAAGGATCAAATATTGCCTCATCCATGATCAATTTGTCCAAGGCGATTCGCACGTTAATAAGCGGTCACGGCATATACTTTTCCGAGCACCCTTAAAAATGTATCTTTGCGCTCTTGGCTTCTCAATCGCAAGCTTTTCATTCACTTTGACGTGGGAGTTGGTTTTCACCAAAGTAGGGAAGTGCTCATATATCCAAACCTATGCAAACACAAAGTTTAGTAAGAATCAAACATTACAAGCATTTGGAAAATATAAATGATTTAGACAATACAATTACTGGAAGAGACATATGTTTCCGTTAACTTGCGAAGTGATTGCCCTTGAAGCCTTTGTCAACTCATTGTTCAAGAAGGCGACCACCGCAGCATACCCCAAGAATACTCATGCATCTTATCTAAGGGATCCAATAGTTGCAAATACACAGCGTCGACCAAGCTTCCGGAATCGCTGGGAAGATACATTTGCCGGGACGTAGAGCGAGATAAGCCGACGCGGGGTAGCATTGATTCGTACCAAGTTCACCATTCCTTCCTTATCATAGATTTCCTTGGTCCCAGATAATGTATCCCTCATCTTCTTCAGATTAAACTTCTTGCTTATATTACCATCCTTCATCCCAAGCATACACTCCGTCTCAACCTGATTCCAACCGAACAAAGTTTTGGTCAATTTGAAGATTTCCTCCCAAGAAATTTTATTTTCGAATCCCTCACTGATTGCTTTTCCATCAACCTCGAGGCCTAGAATTTGATGAGCATCATCGGGAGTTATCGCCATCTCACCGAATGGGAATAACATTGTATCGGTCTCTTCGTAGAACCTCTCACAGAATGCAGATACGGTAACTCTATCATACTCAACATTTGAACTCTCCACCGCAGGCCACAACCCGTAGTTTTTGACAATCGCTTGCACCTCGTCACATTCCTTGTCAAGGTCCGGTTTTTAGTCAGCGAACATGAACCTTGGCGCTCAATGAGACGGATGGCATGCTTGTGATCCTAAATACCAAAAACACAAAATGAAAAGAAATACAAACACTTGACGCAAATTTAAGATAGTTACACACTTAAATGAAAAACAAAGACAGTTGAGATTACTTACGATAGTATTTTGGATTTCACATGCCCATGAGTCTTTGTATCCAAAAAGAACATGTCCACCATCTTACGGGGTCCCCAGGGAAGCTCGTTTGGTTTCAATTTAACCTTCAATTCGAGAGGGAGGCATGTGGGAATTAGTGGTTTAGTGATAACCCTTTTCTTCTTCTAGGTTGCACTAGTACTTGCAGCTTGGGTTTGTTCCCCAACTTCTTCTTATTCTTCTTGTTCCTCCGCACTCTTCAACAATTTCATCCCGAATATCCTTACCTTGATCTCCATTACCATTACCATCATCATCATCATCATTACCTCCTCCAACATTAGGCATGTCTTGATCACCATCATCATCATCATTGTTACTCCTCCAAAGAGTCGGATTTCTTTCATCACCATCATCATCGTCACCTCTTCTACCGGATGGAATTGATTGGTCTTCATCCTGAGTCTCGTTCCCCGAATCATCGGGTTCCGATGGTGGTTGATAATCATCATTCTAGACTGGATCTTTGCCGTCCCGCCACAACGTATGCCCCTCGATATCTTGAAGTTAAGTGTTTGCCTTTGCAACCCGAACAAGAAAATTAAGAAAAAACTATAAGTCGGAAGGCTCAACATATATAACCATTCCTAGCGGACTAAGGCTCTGAAGGGTCAATATCTAAACAAGAAGTTTGGCTAAACAAGGGCCTGGAGGGTTTTATTCCAATAACTCCGCCGGTTTTAACAACTATGATCTGAGTTTTCAACTACAAAAAGTCGGCAACGTCTATAATAAAAACAACACCGGCTAACATAACGACGGCGTGGTATTATTTACACCATTAGCTCCGACCTTTTATAATTCAAGGCATCGGAGACGCTAAAAAACTGAAATCCCGCCGTCAAGTTAAAAGTTTATAACCGACTCCGCTTTTAAAAAAGTTACTGCAAGATTATACGTTGAATAACTTCCACCCCGTGAAAGATTACAAAAAACTAAACCGCTGGCAAGATATTCAACCAACGAGCATCCCATGGAACACTCAAATATGAAAACTGGCAAGGTCTTGAAACTAAACCTTTGCGGGAAAATAACTCGCAAATTAGAATTTTGATTTTAAAGCCCTAATTTGACATGCAAACATGAAATCGAAGTACTAGAGTGAGTTTAAGTAGGCCCTTACTTTCTTAATCGCACCATTTCTTCGTTTTGAGCCCAGTTCAATCTCTTCTTCTTCGATTTGTTTTTTTATTCACTTTCTTTTGAACCAAACTTGCAATTCCAGGGTTATACTCATTGGGTTTTCTATTGGCGTCTTTCATACGATTTCCCTTCCGCAAGTGGTGGTTCCATTGACGAAGATTACTCGAGTTTTCGAATCGACGATGTTAACGAATTAATCGATTGGAGTTTTGGTGGTGGTGGTGGGGGAGGAGCCGGTGTGGTTATGGAAGAGAATAAGAAGAGAAGAAGGAAGACGGAATGAAAATAAAAAACCGATTAGGGTAATAGAATTATAAAGGGCAAAGGGTAGTATTGTAACTTCAACCATATTTGACATCCCTTAGTAAGGGCACATGTCCACTTAAAGTTGGGTATACCCCAATTAACTGGTATACCCCAATCTCGCCAGGTTAAACAATGAGACACATTTGAGACGACATTATGAAAAAAAAAAAAAAAATAATAACATAATATGTCAATATAGCTTGTCTCTCAATTTTTTTAAAACTTCCTACATTGTTTACCTCGTTTAATTGGGGCCTAGAAACTAATCAGGGGGCCTCCCACTAGAGGACGAAAAGGTCACTAAAACCTAATTTGAGTCATCCCTTATCCATTTTTTAAATTGGCTAAATCGCCCCTTGAATGATTAGTGTAAATAATTAATTAAGTTAAGTTAATTAGTGTGATCAGATTATGTTCGATTAAAATCAGATTTTAGAAATAAAACTGGATTTTTTTTATTTATTTTTTTGTGAGTTGAGAAGAAGAAGACGAGGTTTTAGAGGAAATCTTAGGGTTTTTACAAATGAGTGATTCAAGTAGGGGAAATGATGTTGGGGAAGGTTCAAGCAACAAAGATGATTGTGTTGATGGTAAGATTATCTTAAATTCTCCTATGGCTTGGATATATGTCACAACACGGAGAAAGAGTCGTCAATGTCGAGGGGTGTATACCCTAACGACTCTACAAAATCGTCAATGTATTGACACCAAAATGACGACTCCAACCTACAACTTTTCCAGGGTTATGAAAAATCTTCGGGGTAATATGATACACCCCGACGACTCTTAGTATTTTTTAGGTAAGAAGAGTCGTTATGTTGTGTGTTTATACCAAGACGACTCTGCAATTTTTTGGGACAGAGAGGCTATTTGTTTTTCACCTAGGGTCGTTGACGTTTAAAAAGGGGTCATTCATAGAGGATCGTCATAAGTTTATATATTATGTTAACGACTCTAATCTAGGGTAATAAATATGAAAACCAGAAATAGGGTCGTTATCTTCCTCGTCATATACCTTAACGATTTTTTATGGTCTTTACATGCATATGAAAAATCGTTGGGTTTAAGCTTGTCGGGTTGACGACCCACTTATCAGAATGAAATTTTCGAGTAATTTTTTTTCTTCTTCTTGGAGTCGTTAGTGGAGGAGAAGAGAAATACGAGAGAGTTAGAGGGGAGGGAGTCTGATTTTTTTGTTTCGAAATAGAAATGAATTTGGAGGCTTAGAATTAAGGGTTGATAGGATTTTAAGATTTATTAATAGTGAAGGGCAAAATAGTATTTTCATTAAATTTTGGTACGCCCCTAAAATATTTGGGGTGGGTATAAAATGTCTGAGGCTACTAATTGTTTTTTTTGGCCCCCAATTAAACCTGCATTGTTTATAGAAGCGGAAACTTCCTTCGTCCGTAATGTTTTTTTTTTTTTGTTTATTCAACATAATCGTTGTCTGCTGGGTTGCACGGACGCTTCATTTCTTGAGCCGTGTCCGCGTCCGACGCGCTGGGACGCTGACGCTGACGCCGACGCTGACGCTAAAATATGCACTGGGACGCTGCAATATTGGCCTCGTGTCCGCGTCAGTGCCTTGCTGTCCAGCGTCACCGCGTCCGCGTCCGTGCAACCCAGGTTGTCTGTGTCCATATTTTCGTTAATTAATTTGTACTGCAACTGCCAACCGTGTATGCCGGATAGAGAATAATAAACAAGTTAAGACTCTTTCAACTATTTTTTTCTTTTAATTGGCAAGACGTGAGCAGTGATAAGTGGGCACAACTATATATTTACTAGGCATTATTGGTTTAGAAGCTGATGTAACGATTCAGATGAGTATATGTCTCTATGATAACGAGAGTTGACTTGTCAAAACTTAGACAAGTCGCCAGATGTCCATTAGATGGCCATGAAAGAGCAACATTGCAATAGAAGACTTAAGTAAGAGGTAGTGTGCCATTTTGGTCTCGTCATGGCTATGTCATGTACAATCACAACATTACTAATAGGGTTCCAGTGTATTAGGGAGGGTGACAAATCTCATATAAGACAAATATAAGTACATAAAGTCACAAATTAATTTACTCAATGTAAACCATGTTTATCCAATAAATCAAATTGATCAGGTTGGATTGGATTGAATTGGATTTGTAGGTTTGGATGATCATGTACACTTCCACATAGACCAGTAAACTCCCCCTCATTTGGCCAATTATCCATGGCAAAATTTTAGTAAATCACTAAAACAAACATTGTTAAATTAGGTTCTTTCATTGGGCACGGCCTTTTTCAATGTAGAACCGATAGGAAGAAAGCAATACGGAGATTGCAGGTGATACGAAGAGACGAAAGAGGTACGAATAAGATGAAATTGATAAAGAGATTAAGAAAAGATAAAATAGAATTCGTATAAAACGAATAATAGATTGATAATAATAATATTGTTTGATAAAAGATTGTATGTTCTAAACAAGAAGGCGTAGCACTTAAATATGTTCACAAGAACCGTAAAACTGGAAAGCTAACTAAACTAGGAAAGCTAAAAGACTTGTAAAACAAGTAAACTTAATAAAGGAATGAGAACAACTTGTCGGAGTTGCTTCAGAAGAATGGAGGCAACTAGTCACGCTTGCCTTAGTCGAAAAGGGATCAAATTGTCATAGTTGATCTTTGTCTTCAGCAAAGGATGTCCTACATCAGTCCCTCCTTCTTGAAAGAAAATCGTCCTCGAGTTAGCCAATAAAAGAATTTCATTCTCTCCAAATATTGCTCCAAACCTCGAGTGGTCATTAAGGTAATATGGGTTCGCTTCCTCCATGGAAGTTGTAGATCGCATTCATTTATCAGTCTTACCACGATCAAACACAAATCTCATATCTCTAGAGATCATAAAACAAAGTAGCCAGAAATGTTGTCCGAAGCATCGCGATATGTGTGTTTAAGTTTTCTCGCGGTCAAACAAAAACTTCAAGTCATTAGCCGTGGTAATGTAAACCATGCAAGCAACGTCCACCATGAGTACATCATGTGTATCTCCCAATGTCTGAGGTATGCCTTTGAAAAAGCATTCAATTGATTCGTTCCTTCGCTGGTCCAAGAACAATTCTTTGATTTCAAAGATCAAAATTTCTGTTTTGAAGTAGAATCCACCAACCAAGTCTTCGAATTTTTGACATAACGTCTAGCATCGATAGTATTATCCAAGATTCCAACCAACAATGATGGAGCAAAGAAAGGCGAAAAAGAACGTGAAATACATGTCGACTATGTTAGTAATGGCTACTATTTTCCTTTCGCCTCCTACTCGGTTTATTCCATTCACTACTTCTCTGTCTAGAAGACTATCGATTTTATCATCCGCTCGTGTAGATTTTCCACGATCAAATACAAAGTCCATTACTTGAATTCCTTTGTTAAATGTAAACTGTGCATGATGTTGGGCGTAGATATGTACCGTCCATTAAACTTGCAAACCAACATCTCTCTAATATTGACCTTCAGAAGACGCCAGTAACCGAGAAGAGAATCAACCAACCCAACACCAAAATGTTTAGTCATTGTCGCTTTTAAGGTCTTTTGAAATAAGACCGAAACCGGATTAATATCTAACTCTTCAAACAACACGAAATTGTTACCTCTTATCTTGATCCATGATTTCGAACATGACACGATTCGAAATGATTGGAAAGGAGAATTATCATGAGTAGTCGAGGTCCATACTAACTCGCTAAAAACTCCGTAGTTCGGAATCCAATTGTTGCATTCATGGAGACAGTTACTCTCTTCTAGTAGTAATGTAACGGATATCTCAAAGTTGTCGCCACTTTCTTTTCGTTAACTCAAACTTTCCGTTGTCAAAAATATTAACAACATTACGGCTTTGTTATTACTCGTCCAGTTGTGATTATAATTTCCGATCCAACTAGAATCGATTGTGTTACAAAAAGCACAACATTCAAACCTTGCTCTGCGTAAAATCTCTAAACCCGACATATGAGAATCCATAACATAAGTTATCGGTATGCGGACTTTGTCGAACTCCCATGAAAGGTGAAACAATTCTTCACACCACTACAATCCTCTTGATTGCATGTCTTATGAAATACCAGTATAAGTGGAATCATTATGTCACAAGATAGGTGAGAGGGTTCAAAATGGGAAATACTAGCATCTTCACGAGGTCAAAATTAATAAATGCATATGTCCCTCCAGGTTCCCAAGTAATTTGCTTATCATTGGTGTTCTTTGACAATCCAAATAAAAATCTTCCAAAGTAGAAGTTGAGCCATGTATAGTATCCAGATGTGAAAATATCCACTTTGTTTTCTTCCAAGGTTGGCATGTACACAACAACTCCAAAAAAATATATACCATATTCCCATCACAAGAAGAGTAGAATTTTCACAACGCGCACTAGGATTGACGAAGAGAGAGCTCGAAGAACTTGTAAACATTGGAAAGTATTTCTTCATGCTACCACCAATTCGAAAATGCACACTCCATTGATCCATAGTACATGGGTTTGTTTTAACATGAAGCAAATCCATAAGACCATCGTTACACGGAGTGATAAAAATATTTGACCGTTATTGAAGCAATTACTCCGACGCTTCTCCACCGTATAATGTCCTAGTACCAAGAGAAAATGACGAGACATGATATTCTCTCGCTATGTGAAAGGTAAGAAAGATCACCAACTTCAGGTGGCAACAAGGTGAAGTTTGTTGTAGATCGCACATTTACCGTCTTACCACGATCAAACACAAATCTCATATCTCTAGAGATCATAAAACAAAGTAGCCAGAAATGTTGTCCGAAGCATCGCGATATGTGTGTTTAAGTTTTCTCGCGGTCAAACAAAAACTTCAAGTCATTAGTCGTGGTAATGTAAACCATGCAAGCAACGTCCACCATGAGTACATCATGTGTATCTCCCAATGTCTGAGGTATACCTTTGAAAACACATTCAATTGATTCGTTCCTTCGCTGGTCCAAGAACAATTATTTGATTTCAGTATCAAAATTTATGTTTTGAAGTAGAATCCACCAACCAAGTCTTCGAATTTTGACATAACGTCTAGGATCGATAGTGTTATCCAAAGATTCCAACCAACAATGATGGAGCAAAGAGAGGCGAAAAGAACGTGAAATACATGTCGACTATGTTAGTAATGGCTACTATTTTCCTTTCGCCTCCTACTCGGTTTATTCCATTCACTACTTCTCCGTCTAGAAGACTACTCGATTTTATCATCTGTTCGTGTAGATTTCCACGATAAAATACAAAGTCCATTACTTGAATTCCTTGCTGTACCAGAATCACGCATGACGTCACGAGATATGTACCGTCCATTAAACTTGGCAAACCAACATCTCTCTAATATTGACCTTCTCAGAAGACGTCGAGTAACCAGAGAGAATCAACCAACCCAAACACCAAAAATGTTTAGTCATATTCGTTTTAAGGTCTTTTGAAATAAGACCGAAACTGGATTAATATCTAACTCTTCAAACAACACGAAATTGTTACCTCTTATCTTGATCCATGATTTCTGAACATGATACAGTTGCTGAAATGATTGGAAAGGAGAATTATCATGAGTAGTCGAGGTCCATACTAACTCGCTAAAAACTCCGTAGTTTTGGAATCCAATTGTTGCAATCATGGAGACAAAGTTACTCTCTTCTAGTAGTAATGTAACGGATATCTCAAAGTTGTTGCCACTTTCTTTTCTGCTAACCTCAAACTTTCCGTTGTCAAAAATATTAACAACATTACCGGCTTTGTTATTACCTGTCCAGTGTGTATTATAATTTCCTGATCCAACTAGAATCGATTGTGTTACAAAAAGCACAACATTCAAACCTTGCTCGGCAGAAAAATCTCTAAAACCCGACATATGAGCATCCATAACATAAGTTATCAGTATGCAGACTTGTCGAACTCGGTTTCCATGAAAGATGAAACAATTCTTCACACCACTACAATCCTCTTCGGTGCATGTCTTATGAAATACCATTATAAGTGGAATCATTATGTCACAAAGATAGGTGAGAGGGTTCAAAATGGGAAATATCAGCATCTTTCACAAAGCAGGTCAAAAATTAATAAATGCATATATCCTCCGGGTTCCCAAGTAATTTGCTTATCATTGGTGTGCTCACGACAATCCAAATAAAAATCTTCTAGTAGAAGTTGAGCCATGTATAAGTATCCCAGATGCGAAATATCCACTTTGTTTTCTTCCAAGGTTGGCATGTACACAACAACCCAAAAAATGTATACCATATTCCCATCACTAAGAGTAGAATTTTCACAACGTGCACTAGATTGATGAAGAGAGCTCAAGAACTTGTAAAACATTGGAAAGTATTTCTTCATGCTACCACTTTGATTAAAATGCACACTCCTTGATCCATAGTATATGGGTTTGTTTTAACATGAAGCAAATCCATAAGACCATGATACTTCGCTGAGTGATAAAAATATTTGACCGTTATTGAAGCAATTAGCTCCGACGGCTTCTCCACCGGATAACGCCCTAGTACCAAGAGAAAAATGACGCAGACATGATATTTTCGCATTGGTGAAAGGTAAGAAAGATCACCAACTTCAGTGGCAACAAGGTGAAGTTTGTATAATGTTCACAAGACTGGATCAATTATTGACATCCAGTATATACCTGAAAATTTGAGACTCCACAACTACCGGTGTGTAATATACGTAACCAAAATCCCAAAAGGCATCTTTATTACAGCGTTAGATCGGAACTTAGTTGTCGTAAATAAAGACCAAACAAACTCCTCTTTTGAGTATTCCATCCAAGTCGATCGTAAGCATAGAATAGAGAAAATTAATTCCGGTGAAGAATTATATCAAAATTCTGAAGCCACGTTCACCAAAACCAACTTTCGTGTCTCAGCATTGTAGCAATTTATCTTGGTTTGAATGTAGATCCATTTTCATTCTGAGGATAAAATATCATTACCATTAAATGCCTAACTATCTCGACCAAAGTGTTGTAGCAAAAGTATGTAATTGATAGTCTTCTTCCAAAGCCTTGAAAAGGGATGACTCCATATTAGCTCTTTCCTTGGGATATCCACTAAAGTGAATATTCAGTGGTTGCACTTTCTTGACCCAAACGGCTGGCACTAAAAAACTAATGAATCTTTTTACAAGAATCAAATCCATACGATCATCTGCATGCCCCTAACGTAGGAAATATTGCTAAGTAACGTCAATCGCTCTCCAACCATGGTATATCATTATGCACAAAATCGATTTGCAAATACAAGAACCCTAACAAATCCTAAGTAATAATGTGACAACATCATTCTTTGAGAAACTTACGAGTTTCAAACCAACACACCACCAACACCTTTTCTCCATATGATAGCTTTATCAATGCTAAATTTCTGCGTAGAGAAACCAAATTTCTTACTTGGCGTGAACTCCAGATCGGTCGAGAGATAAAAGAAGATGCACAACTATCCATATAATACTTCTTGTCACCTGGGCATCGCGCAAGAGTACTCGTCAAGTAAATATCAAACTCGATTGTTTTTTAATTTTGTCGAAATTCTTTCTTGATTAGTGTTCTCTCGAGTTTGAGAAAACTCGTCCACGAATTCTTCAAAGATAGTTTCAAAGTAAAGATAACTTTGGCGTCGAAATTTACACATTGCTGCAGACATATATGACAACACAAAGAAAAGCCACATAACTGATTCAACAAAGTGAATCTTGTTAGGGTTTATATAAGAAATCATATGTGTTTCCTCATGCTCAATAACTTGGATTATTTTCTATCGTAGAAAACATGTTATTTCAATAACGGGAAGCCATTAATCTAAGATCTCGGGCTAACCATTAAGTTCTTGTAAAACATGCGAGAGACTTCATCCTTTCGAGAATTTGATTCAATCATACATGCCAAAATAAGTAATTGTGAAATAATTGCATTGTCTTCGATGACGTCAATCCTCGCGGAGCTCAAAAACGAAATCATGATTAGCTTGATATTCTTCATCTTCTTCTTTAGAAACAACGCTCTTTTCTTCATGAACATATGTAGTCAAAACAACAACACTATCGGTAGAAAACGATGAATCCTTTTGAGTTGAAGATGAAACAATAATCCATTGAATCATGCAAAACTTCCAATCGATTTTCTTCGTCTCGTTCTCTTTAACCAAAGAAGTAGTTTTCCTTCGGCGTGAATCATCATCACATCTTTGTAATAGCGAATTAAACAAATACATAAGCATTAGAAAACGATGATTCTTCTTGAGTTGAAACAGCAAAACAATCTTGAAATTTCTTGAGTCTTCGCTTTAGCATCAGGGGTTCAAGCTTTTTCAAATTCCGCTTGCAGCTCTCATGTTAAGAATATGTTGATATGTTTTATCCGTATCTTCTTTCGAAAAAACTCTTTGTGAATTTGTAATCACATTCTCTAACACTTGGATACTTTTAGTTTGTCCAGTAAGAACTTCATAGTTACTACTTCCATGATATAAAAACATAAAAGAAAAAGAAAACTAGTTTTTTTAAGGGGATAGGGTTTGAGTTTGTGGAAGGTTTAATGATGGGATTTCAGATACAGAATCTAAAAACTATGGCTCAAGCCAACTAATGTAGAACCGATAGGAAGAAAGCAATACGGAGATTGCGGAGTGATACGAAGAGACGAAAAGAGATACGAATAAGATGAAATTGATAAAGAGATTAAGAAAAAGATAAAGAGAATTTGTATAAACGAATAATAGATTGATAATAATAATATTGTTTGATAAAAGATTGTATGTTCTAAACAAGAAGGCGTAGGCCTTTAAATAAGTTCACAAGAACCGTAAAACATGAAAGCAAAAGACTTACATAAAACAAGTAAACTTAATAAAGGAATGAGAACAACTTGTCGAGTTGCTGTCGGAAGAATGGAGGCAACTAGTCACAGGTTGCCTTAGTCGAAAAAAGGGATCAACTTGTCATAGTTGATGCCTCTTGAAGCAAAGGATGTCCACATCATTTTTTCCCTTCTAAATCCCCTTTCGTTGGCAAAGGCTCAACAGAGGTTTTATGCTCAAAAAAGTAGGGGATACATAAAACGCTTTGATCGGGGGCGGATCTATGCAGAGACTTGGCTAGCTTGCCAGTCCAAAGTCCAAAAGGTTTCATTTTGTAGTGCAATTGTGTTTGGTTATAAAAAATCAAGCTCTAAACAATAGGCTTAAGCCAGCCCAAGTCAAGCCAATTTGTTTTCAAGCCACCCCAACATTCATTTTCTGGTTCCGCCACTGGCTTTGATCAGGGGCGGATCTATGTAGAGACTTAAGCTGGCTTAAGCCAGCCCAAAGTCCAGAAAAAGCTTCCATTTTGTAGTGCAATTGTGTTTGGTTACAAAAATCAAGCTCTAAACAATAGGCTTAAGCCAGCCCAAGTCAAGCCAATTTGTTTTCAAGCCACCCCAACATTCATTTTCTAGTTCCTCCACTGGCTTTGATAAAAATACAGGTTACTGCAAACACCTTTGTTAATAAAAGGAAGCACTATATCCACATTACCTCTCACATTCAACAACGGGCAGTGGTCTAATGATAGGAATCCACTAAGCCTTGCTCATTTCTTATTTCAACACCATAAGTACTTATACCAATCCTTGTGAGATCAATCTTAATAAATTGCGTTGATATTTGTATAATGTTGAGTATAATGATAAATTCTTGATTCTGATTACCCTATAGAAATCGTGAGGCACTATCAACCAAATATATCCATAGATTGTCCAGGGCACGGTGGTTTCACCGAGACTTCTACAAGCCCTCAAAGGAATATTCAAATCACTAGTGAAATATGATGTTTCTATTTACCAACAACCCGCAACCCCCATAAGCAGTCCAATTTACTTTGGATACTCAAGACGGTCACAGATTTAATAAAAACACAGAGCACGTCATCGATCGCCTATGTTGGACACGAAATACAATTTTTATTACTATTTAATCCCTCAATCTAAGACCCATTTTGTGACCTTTGAACCTAGTGTTTTCTATGGTTCTATTTTCTAGGCGGATAACTCCCCATTCTCTTTATTTCTTAATATCTCTATCATTTCTCTTCTATAAGACAAGAAAGAAAAACCATTTTGTTACCATTTGAACCTTCTTTATCTCTCCTGATCCATTTGTTGTCATTCCAAAACGAATCGACAAACCAAAAGATCTACATGATTTCTATCGTAGATGTTGTCATATGTGCTGTCCATTCAATGAAAAGAAAAAAATTAAAATCGAGTAAGTGTGGAGTCATGAGCCATAAACCGGATATGTATAAGGCCGTCGTAACCGAGTGGTCATTTCTTATTAATGTTCTCAAAATATTTGGGCTTTCAAAGCATTAGTGTGAATTGATTACCAATGTATAAGTACCACAAGTATCTCTATCATGCTCAATGGTTCTCCTTGTAAAACTTATAAAACTCTTTTAGAGATCCGAGACAGAAGACCCTTTGTCTCCCATATCTCTTTCTCCTTTTGTATGGAAGTTTTTCTAGACATTTATTGTATGAGAACAAAGCCATTTTATTCATGGATTTCAAGTCACTTAAGATTCTCAAAGCATTTCTCATATATTCTTTGTTGATGACTGCCTTATCTTTAATAAGGCCATCCATCAATAAGAAACAACCTCATGTCTCAATTAATGTTTTAGGGAATATTTCTAGTCGTTATAAATTTTAAATTAGGATGCTTCTTTAGTAAGATTTTTCATCCCTGATCTTTGTATCTTTGATAAATTCTTTGAATTTTAATAAAGTAGCCTTAGATATACAGGTATCCCATTATTTTTTTATCAGTAAATCCAAAGATGAGTCCTTTTCCCATCTTGTTGACAACTATGATAAAAAAAAAAGGTTGCCAATTGGATGGGCAAGCAGCTCACCCCAAGCAGGGAGATTTGTCATGGTTCAAATTATTCTCAAATCTTCACCATTTTATCACATGAATACTTTTCTCTCCTGCCATAAAATATCATTCATAGAAAGGATTCAAAATAAAGAGATTTTTGAGTGGAGGGAAAAGTAATCATGATGGTGCTTATTTCAAACAAATGCCATTTAAAACTTTTAATATTGTTGTTCTCACTAAGCCCGCTTGGAAACTTATTCATGTCTTCTTATAATTTATGGGTCAAAATACTTAGTGAAAATATTTTAGAAATCGTAATCCTTTGCATTAACAAAAACCTAAGGACTACTCCTTTAATATGAGAAGCATTTGTCTCGTCGATGTTCTCAAAGATAACTATGTTTGGGATGTTAGAAATGGCTTAAAATTTTATGCCGTAGACAATTCGATTAGTGATGCTATTTACGTTATTTGCATTCATCAACTAAATCCTTATTTTACTATAGTACTTTTATTGGTCAAAACACTTTGCATTGGAATGGTGAACTTGTTGAAGCTTATTTCACTCCCAAGAACGTCAAAATACTAAACACGTGGATACTAGGAAACTGGGGAGGAGATAGACATTCGACCTCATGCAAAAAAATGGATCTTTTATTGTCAAATCATGTTATAGGATGATGACATGCATGGTAATTAACTGCGATATAATTACCTATTTATAAGTCTATATGGAAGCTCACATGCTTCTAAAGTGTATTTTTTCATTTTGTAATATGTGATAAACATCATTACTACAAAGGTTAAACTTGCTCCATTTCGTTAGACCAAAAAAACAAATTATAGTATGTGTGCGATGATCGGTAGAAAACTTGAACATATTCTTCTGCATTATCCATTTTGTGATTGTTGTTTGGTATGTCTTACCATGGGGTAATTATATGGAAAAGCGGTAGGCTATAAAAGACACGGAGAATCCACTCCTTAAGGTGATGATAGAAACTCCAATCCAGAGCAAAGACTCTAATCCAAGAGTTAAAAGAGACAAATAATCAATGGTATAAACCGAAACTTTCAAGAGTTTTCATTAAACATAATAACGAGCAGCATCTAAATTACAATGATAATGGAAATGGCTATTTATAGCTTTCAAACGTAAAACCTAAGTCTAGAACTTTCCTAAATAAGATAAACTGATAAAGAAACTAATTATCCTAATTAATAAATTACAAAACTAATGAATATCCAATAAATACCCAAGATATTAACTAGATACTAAAATATATGTGACTTGCCAAATGCGCCTCGTATGGGCTCCCTAGTCTTGAAAGAAACTTGTCTCGAGTTTACAAACGGATGAGGAAAGTCCGATACAAGCATTTAACTTGTCCTTGCATTGGTGCTTGAACGAAGCATTGTTTAATTATGCATGGGCATAGCAAAATGACTAAAACCCAATAAAAGATATGTCACACCCCCGTTCTTGTATATTGTATACGAACCGATGCTTTTGTATAAATCCGTAAATAAAAGTTAGATATTCCATCCCTAACAGATGAACATAATCACAAGATCCTCAAAAGATATGGATTGTACTTTCACACTCGTATAGCAAATGCATCTTCATATTGATAGGAAACTGATAATGTCACATCCATTGTCATTGACTTCTTGATCGAAACCAAGATGCCACCATGGTGAGAAACAACCATGAGACCCATCTTGGCTGATTTTGCAACCAACATACAGTGTCCACATGTGTCCACTTGTAAATCCTTAGTAACCATTGTTTAAGTTTCCTTGATTGTTTGCTTTTGCAAACCCATCTTGTCAACTGCTTGGTCCAACGTCTCAGGATTTACATCTTCAGAAACATTACTGACAACATCCTTAGACTCCTTACCGTCTTCAGCTCCTTTCAAAAGTCTAGAAATTGATATTAGAATTACCTTTGTCTTTCCCCACCTAAATTCATAAACGTTATCACTGCCATTATGAACGACGTGAACAACAAATAAACAAGGTATACCCAATACGACATCACAAACATCCATATCAACTACTTTGGTAGACTCATGAAAGATGCCTACAATTATACTGCAAGTGCACAGTGACTTATTGTGTATAGTGTAAATACAGTTCGATCCTCAGGGATAAGGTGAATGCAAAGTTAAAGTCCAAACCTTATTTTACTATTTTGAATTAAAGAGTTTGTTGAAATGATTAGATGTTGACAAAGAGAATTGATTGACGGACAGAATGTAATACAGATGAAAGATTAAACACTAGATAAGAGAATACTAGAGCTATCAATTCCACCACTCACCCTACACTAGATAGTTTCATTACTGGAATTGTTCTCGTCCCTTATAACGGATTAGCGGTGAAGATACAAGTCTTTCGCCTTTCCAAAAGGGTTTCAAAGATAAAAGGTTCAATTCACAACTTAAAATATCAATTCCTAGTATTAGTTGTCTTATTACAGCACAACTAATCACAAATTGATAACATTCAGTGAAGCCTGAGTTGATGCAACAACAAACAATTGATCTATCAACCTAAGATGCTAAACATACTAGGTGAAAGTTGTAAGTAGCAACATAGAAACTAAACCAAATCCTGCTCAATTAAGATCTACAAGAACAATCTCATTAACAAAAGACTTTAGTAGTAAGCTAAGGGCTTCATCAAAGCCCTAGCTAAGAAATTTAGAACATAGCTAGTTATAAAACAGATGTAGTTTTTGATATTCAACAATATAAGCACTTCTCCTTCTTAACTGAGTTTTTCTAATTCACAAACACAAAATAGAAACAGAAGCAAGGACTATGAACTGGCTTCTATTCCCTGCTTTTGTTAACCCTTGCATGCCTTTACACAACTAAACAAAACCTATTTATACAACAATTCTTTCCCCCAAAAATCCCTTCCACACAACCCACTCGATACAATATAAAATTAAAGGGTTTTGTTCTTGAAACTCACCACTCAAGATTACTCCTTAATCAAGCACAACCACTCCTTTATCTTCACCAATTTGATCGTTGTTGTTGAAAGAAATC
>JAJJWW010011468.1:0-40046 GCA_023531295.1 Papaver armeniacum
GCTTGTCATTTTCTTTATGTCTTAGTCCATTACATTCATTAAGTGGCTGCTTATTTTAGCCTTCGCCTCTCTTACACGCCTGCTTTATTGAACCCTAAGTGAAATGAAGCTGGGTATATTATGATCCTACATCTTTTCAACAAGCTTTGTAAAAACTCGTTGTTTGAAGTGAGAACCCTCCATCGCACTTATGGCTCTTGGAATTGCAAACCTTGCAAAAATATTAGTTTACAAAATCAAACAACCTTGGAATCATTTAGTAGGCCTTAGCCTCCACCCCATTTAGGAGACATAATCAATGACAGAAGATGTAATAATTTGTGCGAGTTGACAAAGACCCATAAAATCTATACCCCATACATCAAAAACTTGATAAATTGAATAAAAGTTTGTAGCGTTTGATTTCGAATTTGGGATTACTGATTCTTGGCGCTTATCACAAGTTGTACAAAATGTATATGCATCCTTAAACAAGGTTGGCCAATTGAACCACTTTCAAGTACCTTGTAAGCCGGTTCTTTTACTAAAATGTCCTCCGTAAGCATAGGAGCGACAAAATGACAAGATAGAATTAAACTCGGATCTGGGAATGCATACTTATTACTTGGTCGCTGCCATGATTTCCATAAGTATGGATCATCCCATATGAATCGGCTCCCTAACCTCTTAAGTTGTCCTTCGACGAGACAGGTTCTTCGGGATTTGTTTAGTTACCAAGCAATTCACAATATCAGCGATACCATGGTTCTCCAAAGGCAATTGAGAATAGTTGCTCATCCGGGAAACTTTCACGCAATGGGATAGCTTCCTTGTCCACGACAAGACGGCTCAAGTGATCCGCAACGGTGTTCTCAATGCCTTTCTTAACCTTGATTTCAATATCAAACTCTCGCAGAAGTAGAATCCATCGTATGAGCCTTGGTTTCGCTTCTTTCTTCATTTAGCAAGTACCTAAGAGTTAGCATGGTCGGAAAAGACTAACAACTTTTGTAACAGTTAGATAAGAGCGAAATTTCTCAGTACAAATACAATAGCTAAAACTCTTTTTCGGTGGTTGTGTAGTTTTGTTGGGCTTCGTTTGAACGTTCTAGAAGCATAGTAAATAGCATGAGGTATCTTCCCCACGTTGCCCAAGCACACACTTTAATTAAACGTAGTCGGCTGCATCACACATTAGCTCAACGCCAGCTCGAATCCCGGTGGTTTAATGATAAAGGTGAAATCAAAGTTCTTTCAAACGATTGAATGCACTTCATACACTTCTCCTTGAAGTTAAAACCACATCTTTTTTACAATAAATTGCAAAGTGGTGATACTATCTTGGAAAAATCCTTGAAAATCTACGTATAGAAACACATGACCAAGAAAAGAACGACTCCCTCACCGTAGGGGAGTGGGTTAGAAACGAATAAGGTCTATCTTAGCTTTATCAACTTCCAAGCCTTAGAAGATATTATATGGCCTAAAACTATGCCATGAGTTACCATGAAATGGCACTTCTCCCAATTTAGCACAAGATTTGTTTCAACACATCTTTGAGGATTAATGACAAGTTGTTCAAACATATGTCAAATGAATCACCAAAGACACTAAAGTCATCCATAAACACTTCAATGATATTTTCAACATATAGGAAAATACTTACCATACACCTTTGAAGGTAGGAATGAGCATTGCACAAGCCAAAGGCATCCTTCTATAAGCAAAGAATAAGGACAAGTGAAAGTAGTTTTCTCGTCCTAAGGTGCTATCTATAACTGATTATTACTGAATAACTAACCATCAAGGAAGCAACAAGCATGTCCGGCTAAACGTTCAAGCATTTGTCAATAAAGGTAAGAAAATGATCCTCTCCTAGTAGTGGCATTGACTTTACATAATCAATACAAACCCTCAGCCGGTTTGTACACGAGTTAGGACAAGTTCATTTCATCATTCTCTACCACCGTTACCCTGATTTCTTTGGTACAACTTGTACCGGGCTCACCCATTTACTTAGGATATGAGGTAGATAACACCCACTTCCAAGAGCTTGAGTATCTCTCTCCTTTTACAACTTCCATCTGGAGGATTCAAACGACATTAGCGCGTCCTTGTAGGCTTTAATAAATCCTCAAACTAATCTTATGCATACAAACAGCAGGCTTATGCACTTTGATGTCAGCGATTGTCCATCCTGGCCGTCTTGTGTTTCCTTTAACACCCGTAGTGATTTTGTCATAATTGCCTAAGCAAATTAGAAACAATCGGAGTAACTTCATTATCATCTGCTACAAGTACTTTTGATGACTTGGAAGAGTTTCAATTCAACTTGAGATTTAACAATAGAGGTAAAAATTGTTCATCAACTGCGTGGTAAAGAAATAAAAAGAGATATTGTGAGTTTAGGACATCCTTGAGTGAGGTTGAGATCACCAAGGGCTTTTAACTTCCGTTACCACAACAAACACCGTCATCCATGGTTGTAGTTAAAACAGTTTCCAAAGCATCATCATGATTCAATTCAAACACTTGTTGAGCAATGTCCAAAACATCAACGGAGAAACAAGAATGGACATCACTAGGATATCTCATCGTCTGAAAATGTTGAAAGCGTATTATTTCTCGCCGAACTCCATAAATCGGCGTTCCACTTTGTCCCATTGATAATGGTTTTTCGTTTTCATGAAGGGCCCAAGTAGCAATGGAAGAGGCGAGTCCGGTGAACCTTCATCCATCTCTAACACAAAAGTCATCGGAAACAAGTTGATTACTTCAAGAAAGAACATCCTCAACAATACCCGTTTGGGTGAGACATTAGAACGATCGGCTATTACCTTTTAATTTCACCTTTTTCAAAGGACCTAGATTAAGTGAATTGTACACATAGATCTGGAGCATAACATTGGATGCACCTAAATCCAACATTGCTTTATTAAAAAGTGGTGTTACCAATTGTAGCGGGAATGTCAAAGCTAAGGTCTTTGCATTTAGGTGTGGAAGTTTGTGTTGTAAGATTGCGAAGCATTCTCCCCCAACACTCAACACTTCATTACCTTTGAGCCTTTGCTTATTGGTACACAAGTCCTTCAACACTTTTGCATACTTGGGAACTTGCTTATAGCATCAAGCGTTGGTATATTCACGTGAATCTTCCTAAGAACGTCTAAAATCTCCTTTTCTAGTTCCGCCTTCTTTGAACTTGCAAATCTGTAGGAAAAGGTATAGGAGGAACATAAGTAGAAACCGGAGTTTTGAGTTAGGTCAGTACCTCGAGTGTTTGGGAATTTCATCCCTCTTTTCTTCCAAACCGGCTCTTTGAGCTTCCTCTTCACTCCAAATCAAGACCCCGGGTTGCCTGAGTTGTACCACTTCTAAAAATGTAATTGCATTAACACCCTTTGGGTTGATAGGTTGAGAAGGAAAGTCTCCCACTATTTTGTGCCTTAGATTGTTGATATCAATCCGCCATGTGAGCCTACTTGAGTCCCCAAATCATAGCACTCTTAGTTTCTTGTTGGCTCTCCTTGAACATGGTAAAATACCTTGCATCATTTATGTAACTTTGCATAAATTCCAACTTAAACCAGATTGTTGTAGTTCTTGAAATTGTTGTTGTTGCAGTTGGAAATTGTTATTGTTGTTGGAATTGTTGTTGTTGTGGTTTGAAATCCTCAAACGAGTTAAATTTGGTTGTTGGACCGCACCTTGCTTGTTGGCATCAAGCTGAAATTTGGATGATCTCTCCATCCCGGATTGGGTGTTGGAGTAGGGATCATACCGCCTTTGTTAGTTTGGAAAAACCGCACTAGCTTGCTCCATCTCTTCACCATGTGAGGTAGAATAACCAGACCATCCTTTGAATCATTTGCTCCACTATTGTCTCATCCACGTCACCGGTGTGATGATGACGAATCCACTAACTTCATGCACTTGTCAACCATTGGTTCACCTCTTGTTAGAATTATTGAAGTTAGCAACCATGCTTTCAATCAACTACGACGCTTGAGCCACCGTCTTGTTCACTACGAGCACCACCACCGCTAACATCTAGAAGATATCTATCACTGATTGAAGACCTTAAGTGAGAAGTATTGGATTATCATAGCATCACTAACTTGATGGTGTGGACAGCTTGCAACCAATCTCTTGTATCTCTCCCAACATTCTACAATGATTCTCCATGTTGCTTTATTCCACAAATCTCTTTATAATTTGAGTGGCCTTTGACGTGGGAAAATACACTCTCTAGAAAGAGTTTCTTCAAAACTGTTCCATGTAGTGACACTCCGGGTGGCAAACAATACAACCAATCTATAGCTGTCACCACTGAAAATGGAAAACTTTCATCATTGCACCATCGACTTCGATCTCCTGAACCTTATAGCCTTGAGAATGGTATGGAACTCCATAAGATGCTTATTTGGGTCCTCATGGCTTCATACCATGAAACTTTGGCAACTCTCTAAGCAGCCCGGCTGATCTAAAGTTGAGTTTGTTTGGATACACCGTTGTTGGGCATCAAGCCTATGAGAAGCCAAATCCTTGAAAATGTTTTGCATTGTCACCATTGCTTCTTCTCTTCAATGCAGTGGTTCTCCTACGAATGGAACCTCTTGTTCTTCTTCTAGTTGTAACTCTTCCTCCTCTTCCTCGATGAAGAGCTTCGTGTTCTTTAGAGACTTGGTCTTTAGTTGTGTCTTGACTTGAATTTTGGAGATTGTGCCTCTTGAGTAGCTATCCCACCTTGATAATTTCAATCTTTAGAAGCCAGGGTTAGTATTCAAACAATTCTATGAAACAAGTGAGAAACAAGACATAAACTAAAAGCAAGTATAAAAGCAAAGACAAAAAGAAACTAAAACTTAATAACAAGCATTATGCCTCCCTGCAAGAAGTGTATAAAATTGATCAAGTTGTCACCCGATCAAATATAATTTCACTTTCTTGCTTCACTAAAATAAGTAGTATGCAATAAGAAAAAGTTAAGTATCAGAGAGGCTTATATTGTTATGCAAATTTCCGATTTCTTAGTAACCAGGGGATGTTGATGTTTCAAAGCAATAAAAATAAATTGAAAGCAAAGTAATAATAAAATTTATCAATAAAGAGAAACAATTGGTCACGGGATAGTTTCATTCACAAAATTAAAATTATCAACAATGACTAGAATTGAAATTTTAATCTCTCATTTACTAAAGTCCTAGGATACCTTGATCGCAAGAGTATCTCGCTAATTCCTGATTTCATCACAAACCACATTAAAAGATGCATATGTGAATTCTTCCTGAAAGCAGCCTAAGTGTAAAGCACAATTAGTTTAACTCCCTAAAAGCAATGAGTTCTATATGGAATAAGACTAATCAAGGCAACTTAAAATGTGTAAAAGCACTAATTGACACCAAGTTTATGATTCATATGTGACTAGTAGGATATATCACTACAAGCACTACCCACATTTATGCTACTCAAAATCAGGATGAACCAGCCATTGAAAACCCTAATATAGCTCTAGATATGAAAGTAGATCGGATGGATTCCGGACTCAGCAAACAAACTATCCAAATCGCAAACATTGTAAACCATGAATCATAGTAAATGAAATTCTGAGACAAAACTAATACCATTGAATCAAATCAAATTTGTGAAATCCACTTATTATCCATAACCAATAATAGGAATAGTTACTCATAGTATTTTTTATTGCATAATTATTATCAAAAATAAGGTGAAAGACATGTAAAATAAAATGGGAAGCAAACCTAGTAGAGACCGCTCTCCTCAAAAACTCCAAAAGAAAATACGTGATGTCGAAAAAAAATAATAGAAACTTCTTCTTTTTATAGCCTTCCAACTTTCCAAAATTAGGTCTTCAAAATCCATCACCAAAAAAGTCCACTAAGCCCATGAACGTGGAAACCCAGAAAAATATGACCCAAAAAATCGATTAGCGAAAAACCGGGTGCCTTTGGCAGGAATATGGCCTGAGCAAATGGCCGGTGACAGGCAAAGTCCACCAGTCACCGGTTCGATGAACTCAACTCGTGTAAGATCGGCGGGTCAACTTCGAGATGAGTTCAGCTGGTCAACCTCGGTGAGATGACTCATCTCGCAGTCGACTCGAATCGAGTGCACTCGGATGGAATCGAGTCTTGATCATGCAGAGTAGACTTGGCATGAGTCACTTCACGACTGCACAATTCCGAGATGCACAATCCTTGTGTATCCGACCATAATGGCTCCGCATTGCACCATCTATCCTGCCTGTAATCTTCAACTCAATTGCTTGATCTTAGGCACACCACTAGGCGCATCCGAGGCCGAGCCACCGCCACTAACACCTCCTCGCGACTATGCAACATCACCTGAATCCCTCCAATTTCAGGAACACTCCCCAGCTCCTCATTACAGTCACCAGAAACTGCCAACTTCAACCACCTGCCACTTCAATCTCATTCTTCCCATCCACCAACCACTTCTCGTGCCAACGACCATACATCAACTAAATCCTCCATCATGACAGCTGCTTCACTCCACTGTGACTACCACCGGCATGTTTCATCCTTGGCATCCTGCCAACATCGGCTGCCATTCTAGCCATCTTGGCCTCGCCTTCATAACCTCAACACCAATGTCCATCTCCAAAGATTGCACAAACTAGAATATTCATCAATTGTTGCACTTGTCCTTCCTTGCCTTAATTCGCTAGGCTCCATTCAACACCATTTTGATATTTTCAAATCATATCAGCTGACTCCTGACCACCAAACTCCTTCTCAAGAACTCCCGCAGTCTTCCATATACCTACACATACATCTAGGTTCTCTCTGACTCCTCCATTACAGCACAATTATCACCACCAAGCTGTAATTCCACCGGTGCATACATCTACATTATCTGATTCTTCTCCTGCTCGAGGTTTGCACTACTAACTCGCCTTTGCTAGCTTGACCAAAACCCAATTCAAGTCTGCTAGAACCACCAACTATTCTTGCCTCAACCTGACTCATGCCCTTATAGCTCAAATCCCATCTCACTCATGTTCTTTTGCATTCAACCATATTCAACTCGTGAATATTTCATTGCATGTAACCAACACACCGACATAAGTCCAATTCAAACTCCCCAATCACCACCTCGCCTAAATCCACCAATTACTAAACATTTATGCAAGCTTCGAGGATCCACTTCAAACCACAACAACATCAAGTTATTTGTAGCCTCAACAGAACTAGACTTCCACCTGTATTGCCTTAGACAAACTGCAGTAACTCACTGAACTCGGTTCATGTGGAACCCCATTCACAAAGACTTCAAATCTTCTATTCTCTACGGTAACACAGATCCAATTGACGGCTTTTGACATCATCTCAATTGAATCTCCATCTCCATGTTCAAACTTCCTCGCCGCCGCAGACATCCAACCCGCAAATCAACTTTAACTGGTTTACATCATCATTAAGACCTTCACTTTCTACTTCAAATTTACGGTCCCAAATTTTTCCATCTTCAATCTTCAACTTCTTCAAAGTCACGGAAACAAACCTAAATATGTTCCTCAAGGCACCATCTTCTCTGTAATTCACAATAAGATAAACCCATCATTTCTGAAACCAGGTTCTTCAAACCCCTCTTCAATTTCATCTTCTCTTCTTCTAATTCAGTGAATCATCACCGATACCCAAGTGAACAACCACAAACCCTAGTTTTAGATTCATCTCACTGGCTCCCATTTCGATCTCAAATTCTAATTCATCTGAGATGCCTTCTCTGATCCTCTTAATCCAAAGATAACAGTTCACCATTTCTCGATTCCTCTTTCGCATAAATGGGCCTGTTCTTCTCTCGGGTGAGGTGAGTGGTAAGTTGTCCGAGAAACTCAAGCCTATAGGTCTTAAGTTGATTGTAGGAATAGGAAGTGCTATTATTTTGACATATCGAGGATAAGGGCCACATAGGGTATTTGCTTTGTCAGTTTTCAACAAATCGATTGTCATTACATTTTCTCAATTGTCGGTTGCCACAGACGACAGTTCATTCCTTCACTTTTCTTGACAACTAGCTCCAAGTTTCGCCACTTTTGACTTGACATGTTTTTCTCTTTCTGCTCCAAATGGATGTTTTTCCTTCTTTTATGATAAAAAGACTCCATTACCTAATAAACTCAAAAATCAAGCATAAGATACATAATTCACACGAAAAATAGCAAAGAAAGCATAAATACTAGATAATAAATACGGTGTATTCTACACCTATCATTGCTCTGGTGACCACCAGGTGTTACATGAGGAATCTTTGGGATTTCAGGTACACTCTTCAAGCTCTACAGTGATAGGAGGCGTTATACCTACGGAATGTCTCTTTCTGCTAGTGTTAGAGGATAGAAGTGAATGATCCTCGGGATGTATTGACTACAGAGCTCCACCGATGTGCATTGACCAGAGGTGCTGCCACACCCCGAGATCATAAGATTGATTAGTCAGGCACAGATACCATCTTGAAATGAATTGTTGGTCGAATTGGTCCTAAGATCTACCTTTTTGAAATTGATGAAATTGAATCGGATTTGAAGAAATTGACTTTACAACCCAGACATTAATCTCACTTTGTGGTCGCCAATTGTTTATGGGTGAAAACTATTCTACAAAATTTGGTAATTTGGGGTGTGGATGAGAATGAATCTATACCTTAAACAAAACAACTTTGCGCAGTGAGTGCTTGTAGATTCGAGATAAAACTGCAAGTCCGGCCTAAACCAAGAAATGGCCGTTCAGACTTGACACCCGGTCACAAAGTGAAGGAGATGAGGTTGATCTTAGGGAGGGAAGCGAAGAAGGTGTTGAGATTGTGAAGGTGTTGGCTTGCTTATGGCTTATGTGAAGAAGGTGGCGGCTTGTGATTAATGCAAGCTCTGGGTGTTTGAATACGTTTTGTATTAACACTTGGTTTACTGTCTTTTACGGACTTCATGTTGTTGTTTTGAAATAGGGGCGGAGAACCTATTTATACAAGTCATTAGCCTTATTCACGTCTCTCGTGGGAAGTGGAGAGTGGAGTGATGGAGTAGTGGGTTGTGCGTCGGTGCCACGACCAATCTTGCTCACTTCTCATGTTCATCTCTAACCGTCCATGACTTCTGACGTTCTTGTGATGGCGCGTTGCACCCATAAACCACCAGACCAATACCCGGTATATATCGATTTGTGACATGATTGATGTAAAATGTGTGGATCGTGAATCCACGAAAGATAACATGTAATCTTGAATTGAATAACTGCGTTATTGAAATCGATCTTGTGAAATATCGTGTGTATTTTATCTGGTACTTCATTATGGTGTGGTAAAGTGATGAGTAATGACGCCTCACTAACCAAATAACTCTCGACCAAGGTTGTATACAAAAATTTGTGGTGAAGTTGGGCCGGATGAGATGATCTTTGAGACATAAGCCGCGACCGTTAATGAAGATATTAGGGTTTTTTGAAGAGTGCGCAAGCATTACTCTTGACTTGGTCAAAACTGAGCATGGAAAGGGATTTGGAAGGGACGGACCGGGCATGTGTGTGGCTTCTTGGGTGTGCACGATCCATACCTCATTTTGTCCATGAAGGCGCGATCTAAACCCTCAATTTGACCGGTAAAGTTGAGTGGTTGAGATCGGTTTGCGGCAATCCATTACCACAAATGGGTTGTTAAACCCGCGTGACATCCCTAGTTTGAGACGCATTTCAAGGAGCGACCCATCTTGGTAGGTCTTGGTCAAATCATACCAGCGTGTAGGTGGTGATGCAGGTGTTCACACCACAGCTATCCACCAAAGCGTGATCAGCCAACTCAAACGCCCAGGTGAAGTTGAGTGGTGAGATCGGGGTTGCAATTTGGGAAGTGTAACCACATGCAAGTTTGGGCCTGCGTTTTGGATTAACCAGAGCATGATATGCCTTGGCCGGAACACATGAGAAGGTAGATGGGCCCCACGATGGTCATGTTGGTATGGCCAAGCTGTAATCTAATGTGACCCTCCATTAAATGTGGGAAGATGGGCCTTGCGTGATGGCTTGAAACCCTAATTTTGGCTTTCAAAGCCGTGCGCCATCTCTTGTTTGGGTGACAATTTTGTCACGACCAACCATAGTTGGTTTTGACCAAATTAGTCAGAAGTGTGTAGGCGGAGCCCACGGTGATCGTGTTGACATGCTCTGGGCCCCTTTGAGTCTACATCTACACCCTCCATCTATACTGCCGAAGATGGATGGTTGAGCGTTTTGAAAGACACATGTAATGGACGTGAAACCTAATTTAGGGTTTTTCCGTCCATAATGCTTAGTATGAGCGGTTTCTTGGTAAGCTAGGCCAATGACACGACCATGCGAGGGTTGGGAAGTGCTGTTCCATACAGCAGGGGGTGATGGAATTGATGCGAGGTCATCAATCATGCTTACTGAGTTGGATGACTGCGATCGAATCATATCCGGACTAATCTGATCGGTCAGTCAGGATGCTCAAATCAGGCTAGTATAACACACCTAGAGGGGGCTCAATCGGGAAATTTATGTAACACCCAGGAAGTCGGCTGTCACGGGTATTTGTGCATGGTTTCATTATAGTGCTTGGAGGTTCGTGTTACTCTAAAGGTAACACTCGATTGTCATGCCACAGCGATAATGATCTTTGGAAATACAAAGGTGATATGAAATTCAAGGAAGGATTGTTGCCACATGCTCCCAACCTGGAGGAATTTCATGTATTCACGGAATGGGATTGTTGCTACATGCTCCATTCTTAGTGAATTAAGTGAGGGTATCAACACTTATAAATGGCTTTATCTTTTACAAGATGTCAGCACATGATTTTTTCGTTATTTTTACAAATTTAACCTTAAACGAAAATCCACCATCAATAACCGCCCATAAAGCCTTATGCTCAAGTTCAACTGGGAGATGACAAGCTTTGCCATAAACCAACCGATATGTAGACATACCAATTGGTGTCTTATATCCGTTCTATACGCCCAAAGTGCATCGTTGAGTCTATAACTCCAATCCTTCCGTGTAGCATTGCGGTTTTCTCAAGGATGTACTTAATCTCACGATTTGAAATTTCCAGCTTGCGTTTCGGTTTGTGGGTGATCAGGCGCATACAATCTTGTGTGTAATGTTGTACTTCTTGAGGAGAGCATGAAAGGATTTCTTGAAGTGCGAGCCTCCATCTTTGATAACCCTCTTGGTGTACCATGTCTAGAGAAAATATATTCCTTCACAAACTCACAAACAACTTGAGAATCATTAGTAGGGGTGGCTTTAGCTTCCTACCCATTTAGAAACATAATCCACAGCAGAAATATATAAAATTTTCCATTAGAATTAACAAAAGGACCCATAAAATCAAAGCCCCCACACACATCAAAATCTCGACGGTGAGAATAGGATTGAGTGGCATTTGATTTCAGGCACACCCTAGATTGCCGTTCGTTGACATCATCACAAGATTTTCAAAAGCATATGCATCCTCAAATAGGGTAGGCCAATAAAAGCCACTCAAGGACATTGAGAGCGGTGCGTTTGCACCAAAGTGACCAACACAAGCATAATAATGAAAAAAGATAGAATTGATCAAAATTAAGAGTTTGGTCGACCAAGGATAATTTGACCAACACCATATTTCCACAATGTAGGGCTCATCCACACATACTGTCTTGGCTATTTGCTTAATATTTAGCTTTTGAAAAATTAGACATCGTACTAGGGTACTTGCCTTGTAACCAAATAGTTCACTATATCAAGATACCAAGGTGTTGATTCTTCAATCGAGAAAAGTTGTTGATACGGAAAACGATCCTGTAAGGGAGTTCTTCTTGGAAACAACTTAGTCTACTAAGATGATCAAGATTTGTATTCTCAACACCTTTCTTATCTCTGATTTCCTTATTGAATTCTTGCATCAAAAAGAATCCAACGTATGAGTCTTGGCTTAGCCTCCTTCTTTTTCAATAAATCAGTAGTCTTTGCATGATTAGAATATACAATCACATTGGTACCCACCAAATAAGCTCTGAATTTTTTCTAATGCAAATACCATAGCCAATAACTCTTTCTCAGTAGTAGAATAGTTGATTTGAGCATCGTTTAGGGTCCTTGATTCATAATAAATCACATGTGACCTCTTGTCTACTTTTTGACCCAAAACAGCTCCATTCACCACTAATCACTTGCATCACACATTAACTCAAACGACACAAACTCAAGTCGGGTGACTTAATAATCGGTCGAGTAGTCAACAATTCCTTGAATTTATTAAAGGCATCCTTGCACTCTGGTCGAAGTTAAAAACCTCCTTTTTGCAACAATTTGCACATCGGCATTGAGATTTTGGAGAAATCTTTGTAAACCTCCTATAAAAACACTGCATGACCAAGAGGCGAATTACCTCACCTAAGTAAGGGTATTGTAAGTTCCTAATCAAGTCTATCTTTGCCTTGTCTACTTCCCGATCCCTTGGGAGGACACGATGTGGCCAAGTACAATTCCATGGTCTACCATAAAGTGGCATTTCTCCGAGTTTAAAACAGATTAGTGTACGTGCATCTTTTAAGCACAAGTTCAAGATTATTTAAACAAATGTCAAATGAATCACCATAAACACCGAAGTCGTCCATAAATACCTCAATGATGTTTTCCGTAATCAGAAAATATACTAACCATACATCTGCGAAAAGTGGCAGGCACATTGCAAAGACCAAATGGCATTCTTCTATATGCGAATGTACCGAAAGGACAAGTGAAAGTAGTCTTCTCTTGATCCTCCGGTGCAATAACAATTTGATTGTATCCCGAATAACCATCCAAAAAAGCAATAATATGAATGTCTTGCTAACATCTCTAACTTGTCCCAGTCAATGAAAGGCAAAAGAAAGTGATCTTGCGGGTAGCCGAATTGAGCTTTACGCAATCTATGCACACTCTCCATCCTGTTTAAACTCTTGTAGGAACAAGTTCATCATCTTGATTTCTAAATAACAAAGTGACACCTGATTTCTTAGGCACCACTTGCCTTGGACTAACCCATTTCTGTCAGAAATTGGTTAAATCACCCCCACACTTAGTAATTTGAGGATTTCTTTCTTCACGACCTCCATCATTGGGGGGTTAAGCCTACGATGAGCATCACGTAATGGCTTGATATCATCTTCCATAAGGATTCTATGCATGCACATGGATGGACTAATGCCTTTGATGTCAGCAATTGTCCAACCAATAGCCGTTTGTGCTCTTTCAGAACCCTAAGGAGGCGTTCTTCCTGCATTGCTGTGAGATTCTTTGAAATAATGACTGGAAGCTCTTCCCCATCACCCAAGTAAGCGTACTTTAAGTGATCGGTAGAGGTTTCAGCTCTAATTTAAGTGCTGCTACAGCAGAAGGTAAAGGAACTTCATCGATTCGGAGTAAAGAGATATATGAAATATTACCTCTTCTAACTTCTTGTGATGCCGTTAAAGCACCACATGTCTCAACAAAATCCTTGGGAATATCAACGTCCAAGTTAGGCATGCCATGGACGTCCAAATCAATGTTATTTTGTAGCACAGATCCAAGTTCATCTTCGTTGATCAAATCAAACATCTGTTGTGCCAACGAACCAATAACATCAATAGAAAATGCGGAATGGATATCACCTGGATAACGCATGGCTTCAAAAATATTGAAGCGTATAACCTCTTTGTCAAACTCCATAGTGAGTGTCCCAGTATCACAATCAATCTTCGTCTTAGCGGGTCTTCATAAATGGTCTCCCAAGAAGTAATGAAGTAGACGAACAATTGTCCCCATTGCATATCCACAACAAAGAAATCAACTGAAAAGATTAGTTCATTCACTTGCACCAACATGTCTTCCACGAGTCCCTTAGGATATATGTTAGACTTATTAGCTAATTGAATGATAATCCCATCTCCTTTAAAGTCCGAGATTCAATGAATCATAAACACTGGTGACATCACACTTATGGAATCTCCCAAATCAAGCAAAGCACGCTTCGAACCGTTTTCACCAATAAGAATCGCACTATAAAACCACGGGATCTTTACACTTTGGCAGGCATCTTCTTTAGCAACATAGTCAAGCACTTTCTCCCACCGAGTGATCTCGTTAGCAATCAACCTCTCCTTCCTTGTACACAAATCCTCCGTAACTTTGGCATACACAGGTACTGCCATTCCCGATGGCCTCAATAAATGGAATGTTGATATGCACCTTGCTGAAAATATCCATAATCTCCTTGTCTAGAGCTTGTTTATTTAACTTGGCAAAACGACTAGGAAAAGGAGGTGGTGTGGTAAAAGTAGGAATTGTGTCCTTAGGTTGGCCAGTTGAGGTTGGCTTTTCCTTTGGAACGGTTTTCACCCCTACTTCCTCTTCCAAGTCGTGACTAAACTTTTGTTGTTGTTTTGGCTCTTAAGTTTGCTTCCTACTTCTTAGAGTTACATCATTGACGTTCACTCTTGGATTCACAAAAGGTTGTGATGGCAACTTTGCTGAATTCTGTGCTTTTATTTCATTCATATCTATAGCCAATTGTCCCATTTGAAGTTGCAAGTCCTTTATAGCCATGTCTTGTTTCTGCGGGATTGCATCTTGACGCTGAGCATTGGCATCTTGCTTTTGCATCATCATTTTCATCATCTCCTCTAAACTGGAACTCTGAGTTTGTTGTTGAGGTGAGAGGTGGAGGTTGTGGTGAAGCGTGGTTGTTGAAAACCACTCTGTCGCCCATAAGGATTAGGAGTTGTAGCCTGCTGATTTGCATAACTGAAATTTGGGTGATCCTTCCAACCCGAATTATAAGTATTAGAGTAGGGATCATACCTTGGCCTCTGATTAGGGAACACAACATTCACCTGTTCAGACTCTTCTTCATAAGAAGGAATAATCACTGCTGCCATTTGTTGTACTACCTTTTCTATGTTGTTCATCCGTTGCTCCGACAAAAAAGACTCTCCCATCTCGCTAACTCTTCCCGACATTAGAGTTGTTCTGGTGTAGAATTGTTGAGCATTGGAAGCCATACTCTCAATAAAACTCGTTGCCTGTGAGATTGTCTTCTCAGTAAGTGAACCACCGGCAGCCGCATCAATCAAATTCCTCTGTTATGGAAGTAATCCTTCGTAGAAGTATTGAATGATAAGTATTGAGGATATATTATGGTGTGGGCAGCTTGCCAGCAACTTCTTATACCTCTCCCAATATTCATATAGAGACTCCCTAGACATTTGTAGAATGCCACTAATCTCCTTACGAATGGATGCCGCTTTACAGAAGCGGGAAAATATTTCTCCGAAATAGCCTTTTCATCTCAGTCCATGTTGTAACACCTGGAGGAAGACAATACAACCATTCTTCCGCTAAGTGTCAATGAGAATGGGAAGGCTTGTAGCATAGCCATATCTCTGTCTGCGGTTGTATGCCTCATACTTGTCATCGTGTTCTGGAACTGTTAAAGGTGTCGATTTGGATTTTCACCTGGATGTCCCTTGAACTTTGGTAGATGATGAAGTAGATTCGACTTCGGCTCTTTGGGTTAGTGATTGAAATGCATAGTGGTTGCCGAATCTAAGCATGGAGATGTTAACTCTCCTAACTTCCTCTCGGGTGGAGGATCTATCTCGTAAATCAGCAATTAACCGTCTCTTCGTAGAAAGTTAAGTTGCAAGCGCATGGACGTGCTTGTAATAATGTTCCCTTACGAGTTTGAATTCCGCACCTCGAGATAATCCCAATCTTTCGGTGCCGGGGATTAAGTACTGAACAAAATTCTCAAAAAGCTAAATCAAAAACTAAAAATAAGACTAAAAACAAAAAAGAAAACAAAAAGAAATAACAACTAAAGCTACGATTGCTCCCGCAGCGGCGCCAAAATTTGATGTGTCGTAGGTGCAATCAAATTAATATCTTATTTCACTCAATTAAAAATAATATAATGGAAGCCAAGTTCGTTCCCAAGAAAGGGGGGAGATTTAGTTGTCAAAAGGTGTCACAATGGGGTTTGTTTTTGATTCAAAGTAAATAACAAAGCAATTAAAAATAATTAAGTTGCAAGCAATGGAGAGAAATATGATCAGGAATCCTTCTTCGTTACTAAACCGTCATCAAGTTATTATATTCATCCATTAATACAATTAATCACATATTATTACCAACCGTGGAATAACAGCTAGCTTAGTGCTATCCCCTAAATTCCTTATATCCTTGAGTCAGAAGCTCTCCAATACTGATTCTATTCAGTGAAACCACCTAGTAGTAGCTCACTCAAGGTGTAATTTGTTCGAATGCTTTATCTTTTGTGAACTATAGATTAATCCTAGTAGTTAGACTCTTAGCTCAAGGTCCACTTTCTAGTGTTGTTTATACACACAATAACTACCCAGAATCCCTCTGCAAGGTCTTGTGTTCTCTACTTTTGTATGAATTATTCGACTATTACTTATCTCCTAACTCAATACTAGCATTTGATTGAATCAAAAAATTAATTCAGTTGGCCACCTAAACAATCTATCAATCAATCATAATTATTTTAATTAGTATAAACAATCAATAATCATGTGAAGAACTTCAAAATAGATTTATATAATAACTCAAATCATGTCTAGAACTTATAATTCATCCCCAATCACTAAGAAGTTTAGCTACTCATGGTGCTAATGAAACCCATGACATACATATTATAAAATGGAAAAGAAATAGTTACGGTAATGAAGAACGCTCCAAAACCCTAGGTTTTCTCCCTTGAGTTCTCCTCTATGGCTTGATAAAAGATTATAAGATTATCTTCAAAAATATTAGAAGTTCTCTTAAATAGGTATCCAAGTTGTTGTCGTACCCGTGCGCTAAATCCCGGTCGAAGTGGTTGCCAAAACTCGCCAAATAACCCAACGTACGTCACTGCCAAAGTGTGACCATGTCAAAAATATACCAACCCAGCTAACGGACTCAAGCAGCTGGAGATAAGCCCATCCCATAACCTATTGGCTTGTTAATTCAATTATCGAGTTAATGGGCCCGACAATGTATCTTCAAAGCACAACATATTCCCACGGATAGACACCCCTTCCTGAAATATTTCTTTCCCTGAACTTTTATTTCCTCCGTCAGAATCACGGACAGTAGTGTCTCCGTGATTTTTCAAACTCCCTGGTGATGCGTGTCGTTACCACAACAAATTAATCAATATTTTTCCACCTAATTAACAAGTAATATAGTGTAGTCAAGTTCGTTCCACGAGGAGCAAGAGATTTTTAGTTGTAAAAATTGTCACAAAAAGGGAGGTGTAAAGTAAAAGAAAGTAAACAAAGCAATTCAAAGATAAAGTTGAAATCAATAAGAGAGACAAGATCAAGGAATCCTTCTTCGTTTGCAAAACAATGATTTAAGTTATGTTCTTTTCCACTTTTTATTAGTCTGATTATCACCAACTTACGTAGGATAGCGAGTTCGCTTAGCTAGCCCCAAAATCCCTTAATTCAACGAGTAACAAGTCCGCTTAGTTATGATTCTATTCAAACGAACCACCTTGAGGTTCGCTTACAAAGATGTAATTCCCGAATGCATTAAGATTTATGAATTTAGGTTTAGTACTAGTAGTTAAACCTCGGTTCGCTTGGTCCACTTTCTAGCGTTGTTTTACACACAATTGCTCCACGGAATCCTTCCGCAAGGTCTCGTGTTTTCTACTTGTGTAAAGTGTCGAGAACGATTACGTATTCCCTAACTTATACTAGATTTAGGTTGAGTTAACAAATCAATTTAGCGAGAACTCTAAAATATCTATCAAACAACCATGAATGTATAAACATTCCTATTAGTAAAAACAAACGATAATCATGTGAAAAACTTCAAGATAGAATTGAAAACAAAACTCAAATCATATGTTAAGAACTAGGAATTCATCCTCAATCAATAATAAAATTAGCTACTAATGTTAAGGAGTTCACACAAAGAATAAAGAAAAGAGAAGTGTTGTGTGTGTAGAGAGGTGTGTCAAAGTGTGTAGAGAACTTCTCTATTTATAGGCTTCAATGTTCTCCAAATCTTCCAAGGAATAGAACCCCCTTTCCTTTAGCAATTCAATTTCCAAATTCAAGTCTTTCTCAAATCTTTCATCTTCTCTTTCCAAATTTGAGCCAAATTCTCCATCCAATTCCAAACCCAAGTCTTCACATCCATGAGAGAAATTCACATTAAAATCTGTAATTTTGGCCGGAAAATTACTGGGATCACCGGAATCCCGTAAAACGGCCCGGCATCCCGGGTCATGGATATACTTCTCCGTCGACGGAATATTCCGTCACGGCACCGTCCAAAGTAACGGTCAAAAAGGGTCAAACGTTAGTCATCTAGGTCAAAGGGAGGAGTCAGTCACACCTAGTTAGCTTGAGTCAGTGTCTTGATCGGCTGACTGGTCTGAGTTGCCGGGTTATATGGATCACTGAGTCGACTCATCAGAGGAGAGATTCAGACAGAGTCTCATCTGTTTCAAGGCATTTCCTGGCCGTTTTTCAGGATTATTTTTGGTCTTCTCCTGTGACAATCCTAACATACATCTATTGCAGCTTCATTACAGCATTCATCAGTCCCTGTAACAGCAATTCATCCTCCTCTTGTCTGCAACACCTCCAAAACTCTAACCCATATAACCAACAACACCAACACTTCCTACACACCCATCTCAGCTCTTCCCATAATCCACAACAGCTTCTTCAACCACCTTCATCTGATCTCATGTTCAACCAACAACACCATCCACCTTCCACAGCAAGTCAATGTTTCTCAAACAGCACCAAACCCATTTAACATCCGCCATTTTATCCTATTTCCATGTACATCATCACAGCTCAATAACAAGCTCAATTCCTTATTCGATTCTTCATCACAACCAAAGACCCATCTCTTCTCCAGCATCAAGTTCATCCCATTAACAGCTACTCTCGATTTGATTAATCCACAGAACCCTATTCAACAACCACCTAATCTTGGCCACTGAACTTCAACTTCAGCCTCATACCCATCTCTTTATTCAAAATAAATCAACAACATCACGGTTTTCTCGTTCTCAGACCACCAATCTCCTCCCTGTAATTCACCGATCTCAGTTCTTCGAATCACAGCACAACCCAATTTCTTCCTCTCTGTCGAGCCAATCAATACTACCATTAATCGAAGCAACATTCATCTCAGAAACCCTAGTTCCACCTTCTAATCTCGGACTCATCTCTGTTTCATCAATTACAGCGACCAAAACCCCTGATTTGCTTCGATTAACATCTTTTCTGCCATAATTTCTCGATCTCTCATCAAGAACCCTCACCCATCTTTCGATTTCAAAGATATGCCATGCAGCCGCTTATGCTTTCTCTTCCTTCCTCTCAATTTTGAAATAATGAAATGAAGAATGAGAGAGCGAGTTTCTCTCGATTTAGGGTTAAGGGTGATATGGATAGGTACACACCCAGAGAGATAGGATCTCGATAAATACACCCATCGATAAGTGATAAGGGATACCCCGATGGCAACCCCCTTAACCTCTGCGGGCCTGGCTTCAGTACTCCTCCAAAAGAGTTGCCCCATAACCTTGGTGGGCTCTGCAGTGTTCGCCCATGAATTGACAATTTTGCCCTTTTGCTCAAATTGGGTGATTTCTTCTTCTTTTCGTTCGTGCGACTCCATAGTAGCTATAAAACTCAAAACAAGCGTAAAATACATAATTTAGAAGAAAAATAGCAAAGAAAGCATAAATAATAGATAGTAAATAGGATGTATTCTACACCCTATCAAATTCCCCCATACTTAGACTTTGCTAGTCCTCGAGCAAATCAAACTAAAACTTACAACTTCAAAGCGTTCCAGCGTCCCAAGCATCCAAAGAGCTGAGGACATAGAGTTTCTGCATGCTAGTAATAAGAAGTTAGAAATACTAAAGAACATATTCTCATTCTTAAATGTTGAGTGAGAAATAACCACACCATAATGAGAGAATACGTGTTTGAGAAACGATCAATAAGCATTTCGCCTCGACTTCGCCTCACCAAAAGGATTTTATGATAATTGCACTCAAAAAGACGGCTTTTTATGGGTCTCACATGTGTGCAGGTAGGAATGAAGAGAGAAATCCTTCAACACGTTGAATGGTGGAAGGACAACTTCGAAATATTTTAAAACCCACATCTTTTAACATTTTGAAAAACCATTTTTCTGACGATCTCTAAGAAAGGAAATCAACCACTATTATCGAGGATGAGATTACTTACTCACCTTCACATCCGATTGCCAATTATGATAACACCACTCTCACAGCATCCAATAGAAACGTCTTCCGCTCTTCGTCTTGATCTTCTTGGTCTTCGTCTTCGGTTTCAACTATTGATGATAAACTCTCGAATTTCATAAATCCTTGACAATTTGTAACATTTTACTTCAAAATCCTTGTCGCTTGAAACTTCCTTATATATTTTCCTTCCCCACGGCTTATTAAATAAAAAATAAAAATAATGATAAATTTTTCTCTTGTCTCATTTTATTTTATTTATTTATTTTTTCAATTTTTTTTTTTTTTAAATTATATGAAGACAAGAGAAATAAAATACAAAACAAAGTGAAAATAAAACAAATCGTGGCCGTGGGAGAAGTATTTTACCGCTTGATTCTTCACAACTTGTATCGTCTCGAAATCATAAACTTCAATAATTCTCACCTTTTGATTTTCTTTGCTCTTATAAATAAGTCTTCATACTTGGATATAGAATTACCTCATTGTATTGTAAGTCCTCAACATATATGTAAAAATCTGTTATTTGTATGTTGCTTTGCTTGAATTTGAAATTTGCTCTTTTTCTCGTTCCGTTGCTTGTAAACCTTGAACGTCTTCAACTTTCCTTGTAGATTTTGATGTCGCTCCTTGTTGATGATGATGGTGTTTCTATGGACCCGTTGTTGTGGAGAGAATGGTGCTAACTGCAAATCGAACTACAAGAAGGAGGCTTTCATCTATAGACGTCACCCTCATAAGGGTGCACACCATGCGGTTCGGCTTAGTTCTTGACGAGACCGAGTACTGCACCTCCTAGACCTTAGTTCCAAAATGTTGGACAGTGCACATACCCACCTTGTACCTCGGTTAGGTACCATTGATTTTGGCACACGGTACCAGTGCGGTTCAGATTTACCGATCGGTACTTTTCCAGACACAAATATATGTCTTTTTCTCTGACAATCTAAGTACCTGTTTTTTACCTGTTTTTCAATATATTAAGTAATACTAATATCTCAAATTCTCATTCAAAGAAACAACTAATAAGTAGCAATATTAAGTGAAAAAACACACACTAAAGTCTGGAAAATCCGAAAAAAGAACAAGTAACAGTAGGCAGTAGCTACAGTCTACAGAACAGACACACACACACACACTAAGTCTTGAAAATGAGAAAATCTGAAAAAAAATAACAACTAGCAGTGGCAGCTAGTGTTGCAGTAGTCTTGAATCTTGATCTTCTAATCCATGTCAGCAGCACTTGTGGTGTCATCAGTGTTGATAGGACCAAGTAACGCTGCAAAAACAAATAATAACAGTTAGTAACTATTAGACTATATCTATTACTGCCAAACACAAGTAATAATGTAATATGTTACCTTCTTCAATTTCAACATCATCATACGGTATGTAATCGGATAGAAGATCAAGTTGTATTGGATTCCTTAGCCAGCTTTGTGTGCAAAGCAATGCCTCAATTGTCCTTGTAGATAAAGAGCTTCTACAAGGACTTAAGACTCGCTTTCTTGTGCTAAAAGCATACTCAGAGGCAACAGAAGACACATGAATGGCTAATATGTCCTTAGCCATATGTCCAAGTATCTTATACTTTGTACTGTTGGTCTTCCACCAACCCAATAAGTCAAACTCCTCATCATCATCTTCTCCTTCACCTTCTTCATACTCGTCAATGAAATATTTATCCAACTCTGTTTTTCCCTCATCATCATTTGGGATTTTCTTGAACCTCTTACTCCTTGACATCAACTCTTTCATACGACTTGGCCCTGCCATTGGTTTACTTACCACTGCTTTGGCTTGTCCCTGGGTAGAACTAATTGACTCCTCCTCATGAACTGAATAGACATCCTTATATTCTTCAAATAGAATCTTAAAATCCAACTTAACAAGCTTCATAACAGATTCAACCTTAGAAGAATTCTTCCCATACAAGAGCTCAAGAGCAAATTGTAGTCCTTTTTCTTTCTATCTAGGATCCAACAACATGGCAAAAAGGTTGTAGGGTTCATCTTTGCATAATCACCCCAATATTTGTTATACTTCTTAAACATTTTTCCATCCATAGTAGCAATAAAAGGATCTTCATCTACATTATCTCTAAACTCAACTAGTTGCTCATATATGATAACTAATTGCCATAAGAAAGTGTTTGTTGTTACCTTAGTTGAATTTGAAAATGCAACAATGGCATCAAAGAATACTTTCAAACATTTGACAAGGCCTCTGGCAAAGATCCAGTCCTCTTCACATGGAGCAAGTTTCCTCACTACTACCTTCTTCTTCTTCTTTTGTGCCTTCTTCTTCTTCCCTGTCACCTCAACTTCTTCTTCTTGTTGTTCTTCTTCACTAAATTCTTCTTCTTCTTCACCAACATTAACATCAATATCAAAATCATTAGCATCAGGTAGATCTTTCTCACTCTGTTTTGGGTAATAAAACAACTGCTGATATTCCTTGTCATACCTTTCTAACCTAATAAATGCTTTTTCAAACACTTCTGCAGCCTGTAGCATCAAGAATGTGTTGTTCCACCTAGTCTTAACATCTAATATCAATGTTACCTTAGACTCTATTCCAACTAATTTTGGACAACGCTTAAGCTTAGCCAACCTAGATGGAGAACCCTTTATATACTTGACAACTAAACTGATTCTTGCAATTGATTTGTTGTAGACCCTCACAAACATCTTTTACCACAAGTGCAAGTACATGAGCTGCACACCTTACCGAAAAGGTGAATTCAAACAAGTGTTAGATATTTTAACAAAACTAATAAACATAATCCTAAGTAGAAAGTAAAAAAATAAATAAGTCATATTCATATACATATACTTACATGCAAGTACTTAGCTCTCTCTTTTGCCCTTGTCTTTGAAACAATACTAGTCTTCAAATAATCCATTGCTACCTTGTTGGCACTCACATTATCCAAAGTGACAGTAAACACATCTTTAAGCTCCCAATCGACAAACACTTCTCTAACATCTCACCAATGTCAATTCCTTTGTGACCACTAACCTCACAAACCATAATAATTCTCTTTTGATACTTCCACTGCTTTGATCAATAAAGTGAACCCATTACACAGATGTAATTGTAATTGTTTGGTGAAGTCCATGTGTCTGTTGTCAAACTAACCCTCTGCTTGGTTGAATTGAAGTAATTTTTCAACTTTTCTTTCTCTAATACATACATGTCTAATAAACATCTATAAATAGTCATTCTACTTGGCACAACAAATCTAGGCTCTAAGACATGCATCATTCTCCTAAATCCTTCACCCTCAACTGCTCTAAATGACATCTCATCAATTATAATAAATTCAACAACTGCCCTTTTACATTTCTCTTGACTTAAAATAGTAGAGACTAAGCGACCTTCATCCTCACTTTGTTCTGCAGGTTTTAATGTCGAGTTTGTTGTCCTTTTGGCTTTGGCTTGTTAGGATTACGCTTGCATCTGTTGAAGTGCTTCCACATTCCACTTGTACCATTCCTTCCGATATGAGCCTTTATCACCTTCTTCACAGTAATTGCATGTAGCATCTTGAACATTCAACCTCTTGAAATGATTCCAAATGTTAGAAGTTATCTTACCACCCATTTGAGTAGAAGTAGCTTCTAAATCTCTGCTCTTTGCTCTCTGGGCTGTCTTGCTTCATTTGTTGGTTGGATTGAGGATCCAACAACCGTAGATCGTGCAAGTGGTGGTAGGTGTAGCAGATTGTAGGTGTAGGAGTAGTTGTTCCATGAGCTTGACTTGATGCATCCATGCCAGCTTATCACTGACAAAACAAATTTAAGTCTTTGAAAAATTAAATAAGAATAAATAAGAAATGAAAATGAAAATGAAATGAAAAAGAACTGAAATAAGAAATGAAATGGCGAAATGAAATAAGAAATGAAATAAGAACTCAATGAAAAATTAAATAAGAAACTTGATGCATCTATAGTCCATACTTATAAAATGAAGAAGAAATAAGAATGAAAATAAAACCTCAAAGGAAATAAAAATAAGAACTGAAAATAAAAGTGAATTCATAGAAATAGAATCATAGTATCATACATATAAAAGTTCATAAATATTAAAGACATTGTTCTAAGCATAACTGCATAAGTTCTAAGCATAATTGCATTAAGCATAACTGCATAAGTTACAACTTCTAAGCATTATTTATGTGAGCTCTGTTATGATTAGGATTCTTTGGGCCATCTTTTAAAGTGCTTCCACAAGGTGAAGTTCCATTTGGACATGTTAGCCCTATAAGTCCTTCCACAATAATTGCAAATGGTTTTTTCAACATTTCTCTAGTGAAATGGCGCCATATTTCGTTCGGAACCTAGCTGGAATTGATGCATCCATCACCGACAAGAGAAGAGACTTTTAAAAACATTGATCACAATTCAATCTTAATCTTAGAGAAGAAATTTAATGAACCCGAGTACCTTAATTTCTAAACAACCACATTCATGTTATCTTGTAATTGACAAACTAAATTAGCTTATCTATCAACACAAGTAGTTATACCTAACTCACACGAATAAGACATAATACATGTGACCAAGAAACTTGCAAAGTAATGCAACTACTCTCTCTCTTACCTATGTAGAACAAGGTCAAGAAATTGCACCAAGCTCCCACAATGGAACCCACAATCCAGAAATCACCTAATAGAAAGCAACAACCTTAATCAACAAGTTGATAAATACCATAGCCAAAGCAATTTCCAAATCTGATACAAACTTGTAGACATAATTCTCATGACTACCACTACAATTTCCAAATATGATAACACAATTGAGTTTGGTCCCAAAAGAACAGTCATTTAAAGAAGTTCACATATTCAATAGCATTCAATAAACATAAAGAAAGATATTTACATGTACACAGTAAAACAAGAATAATGGTTGCAAATAATCACAAAGAATACCCTATCAACAAACAAGAACGCACATAACAAATTACTAACAGCAGGATATTGCACGGAATTTCATTTGGTAGCAAATAAGTTCAATCCTGAAACACATTTACATAATGTTCAGAAGTAAAATGCATCACATCATTGTCCGTAGAAGCTAAAAGGAATATACACATCAATGTATAGAATAACAAACTTTCAGCTACATGAATAAACATTACTTAAACCAAATACGGACATCCAAAAACAAATACTCATAAACAACACTCTCCAAAGTTGTTGTTGGACAATCGGTTGTGGTAGAGTGTCGTCTAGGAACCGAATAGAATAATTTCTTAAAGTCTTAGTCAGTCTTTTATGAGTATAATGGGTTATCAAGACCTTCAATATTAACTCGGTAGCTAAACTGCTCACTCCTAAAACATGATGTTCAGAAGTAAAATGCAACCCAACAATCACAATTGATAGAAAACAACACACCCTGAGCTACATGGAATAACTACTATCTCAACAAAAACGAAATATACTCACATCCGAAAACAAAAATATTCATGAATCATGATTGAATAAATAAATTACCCAGGACTAGCAGAAATCACACTAAATCCAACAGAATATGGAAAAATTACTAATGAAAACCTAATTCAAGAATGAAACATCCAAAACAGATAAACTAAAAGTATAAATCCAAACCGTAAGAATTAAAGAGTCGAAATAAAAACCTAACCTTAGATTTCGATCAACAATCTCCAAACCCCCAGTGAATATTCCTCCTCCAAAATCAAATCTAAGCAATAAACAAAGAAGAAGAAGACATACCCTTCAACTGGATCAGTTCTTCAGGCTTCTCCTCTGAAACTCTACACTAAGTATTCTGAAAAAAAAAAAAATTAAAAACAAAAATCCGTCAATCTCAATCACAGGCATACAAAAATTAAAAACAAATTGAACAAAAAAGATGAAACAAATCAGGTGATTAAGAAAGAAAGAAATAAGGAATTTTCAGTAAAGATTACTTACCCCGCGATTAAGATTCTGAAATTGTTCTTCTTATTTTTTTCACACCGGAATTAGTTTGATGAAGAAACGAAGATTTGAGGGTTTTTTTTTACTTAACTTTGGTAGAGATTAAGATTAACTTTAGTAGAGATTGAGATTTGAGGGTTAACAGAGTTACAGAGAAGAAGATTTCTCCTTCTCAGAGAGAGGGGACGAGAAAAGAAAGAAAGAAAGGGAACTGAAACCCTAACCCTATTATGTTAGTTTATATACCCCCCTTTAATCTAACGGCTAATATTGATCCCTTATCCCCTAAATTTAACGGCTTTGATTATTCGGGACTTTCGGTCCGGTACGGCACGGTACTTGTATTGGAACGTGTACCTGTACCCCCAAGACCTCGGTTCCTATTTTTTGGACCGGTACCTGTACCTTGTACCTCGGTTCGGTCCAAAATCAGGTACGGTTCCACCGGTTCCGGTTCGGTCCGTCGGTCCGGCTCGGTTCCTATGCACCCTTACACCCTCATGATTGAAAAAATTAGCACTCAAGAGATCAAAGAGTAGTGCTTCTATTGGTGGGAGGTTGGGTACACCATTCTACCCGGAATTAACGTACGGTGACACACACTCAAAAAAAATCTCTTTAGTCAGCTACAAAGAAAATTTGGTCGGTGCCTCACATGATATAAAAACGGGTAGTCTCCACTAATGATTGATCAGCAACTCTAATAATGCATTTCTCCCTGCACCAAATTTGCATCACCGGCATGATTAAATCCATTATTTAACACTCTAACAAGCAAGAAATCCGAACGTAGTTCCCTAACACTTCAAGTTCGGTTTATGTCGGTCGGGAATCTTTATGTAAACATACCTAGAAGTATGCTAGTGACTCTAAAATCTCTAAAAGTTGGAGGTTTTTATGCAAAACTTTTTTTTTTTTTTAAATACATGCTTAACCACTCCCCCACACTTAAACCTTACATTGTCCTCAATGTAATTGAATCTTCCTAGTAAAGTCAAGGTGGGAAATTTTAACATGATATGGAACAAGAAAAATAAACAAAAATAAAAAGCAAAATAATAAGAAATACAAAACCTATGGGTTGCCTCCCATTATGCGCTTGTTTTAAAGTCGACGGCCCGACTTAGCTCTTGCACGATTCATTAGCCCGGATCAATCTCTTTCACGGGAAAACATGATTTCACATAACTAGGGTATCTCCTTGTCTCAAATATATTGAAGTGGATGAGTGCACCATCAAACTCCATAGTCAAGGTGCCATGTTGGACATCAATCTTCGTTAAAGCGATTGCTTAAGAATGGTTTACCCACTAGCAAAGGTGTAGACTTGGAAGAATTCTCATCATTCATGTCTAAGACATAGAAATCGGCCGGAATACAAGCTCATTGACCTACACCAAAACATTCTCAACAATCCCTTTCGGGTAAACATTAGATCGGTTAGCAAGTTCAAGAACTACTCCGGTCTCTTTAAGAGGACCAAGATTCAAAGAATCATAAATCGAGGAAGGTATAACATTAACCGATGCTCCCAAATCTAGCAAAGCTCGAGTAAACCTTGTTTTACCAATTGTGCAAGGTATAGTGAAACTACCGGGGTCCTTTAATTTTGGTGGGAGTTTCTTGAGAATGAACGCCGAAGCATTCTCCCCACACTCATGACTTCATTCCCTTTTAACCTTTTCTTCTTCATGCACAACTCCTTTTAAGAACTTTGCACAACGAGGAATTTGACGAATAGCTTTAATGAGTAGAATATTGACTTGTACTTTCTTAAGGATGTCCCAAATATCCTTGTATTCCAAGTCTTTCTTCGACTTAGAAAATCGGCTAGGAAACGGGGGTGGAGTTGTGAAAGTAGGAACCGTTTCCTTGGAATTCTCCTTTGGTGTGGTTTCCTCTTTGTCTCGACTAACTCTTTATGCACCTCATCTTGTTGATATGGTTGCTCTACTTGTTTTCCACTCCTCAAGGAAATCGCATTAACGCTCTCTCTTGGATTAACAAATGGTTGTGAAGGAAGCTTTGTGGACGCTTGAGCTTTCAATAGGTTCACATCGGTCGCTAATTGCCCCCACTTGAATTTCCAAAGCCCTGATTGCCGAATCAGTCTCTTTTGTTGTTGTTGAACCAAAGTGGTGATACCTTGCATCAATGCATTGAGCTTATCATCAATTGAAGAATCTTTCTCCTTGACTTGTTGTGGTTGGAATTGTTGTTGAGGTTGGAAGCGTGATTGTTGGAAACCACCTTGTTGCGCATATGGATTAGGAGCCTCCTCTTGCTTGTTTGCATAACTAAAGTTAGGATGATCCTTCCAACTGGGATTGTAGGTATTGGAATATGGATCGTACCTTGGCCTTTGATTTGGATATAAAGCATTTACTTGTTCGGTCTCATTATTCGGAATAATTACCGCGGCCATCCTTTGAATCATTATCTCCATGTTACCCATCCTTTGATCAAGGTGTGATGATGAATCACTAACCTCATGCACTCGCCTAACCATTGGTTCTTCTCTTGTGTAGAATTGTTGCGAGTTTGCAGCCATACTTTCAATCAACTCGGTAGCTTGGGTCACCGTCTTGTTCACTAGTGCACCACCACCTGCGGCGTCAAGAAGAGATCAATCACTTGGTTGGAGAGCTTCGTAGAAGTATTAGAGTATCATAACGTCACTGAATTGATGGTGTGGACAACTTGCGACCAATCTCTTGTATCGCTCCCAACATTCATACAATGACTCTCCCACATTTTTCTTCATCCCACAAATCTCCTTGCGAATTTGAGTAGCTTTTGATGCGGGAAAATATCTCTCATGAAAAAGTTTCTTCATTCCATTCCATGTTGTGATACTTAGGAAGGCAAATAATACAACCATTCCTTAGCATTGCCCGCCAAAGAGAACGGAAAGCTTTCAACATTGCTCCATCCTCATTAGTCTCCAGGTGGAAGCATGGCCATGACTGTGGTATAGAAGTCCATAAGATGCTTGTTTGGATCTTCATTCACCATGCCATGAAACTTTGGTAACTCTCTAATCAACCCCGGCTTGATATCGAAGGTTGAGTTAGTTTGGATACACCATTGTTGTGTATCGAGCTTGTGAGAAGCTAGGTCCTTGAGTGTACGATCAGCCATTGCTAATGCAGAACGGAAGCGTGAATAAAGAATTTTGATAGTAAAAGTCGAAGAATTGTTGAGTAAACTCAATATTGATTGATAATAATAATGTGTATATGATTACATAGGACTAGTCTCTTATTTAAATAATTCTAAGACTCAAACTTGGAACATAAGAAATCCCTAAAATACATAATATTATAGAATTAAATAACTTCTAAAAATAAGATTTACCTATATTAAATTAATTAAACTCTAGAAATAATAATAAAATTATTAATCCTAAATCTAACGGATGTCCTACATCAGGCCCGCCATCTTGAAAAGAATTGAAGTCTCGAATTGAGAAAGTCTCGAAGAACATGTGCTACATCAGGGCCCGCCATCTTGAAAGAAGTCGTCTTAGAGTTCACTAAGTATTGTAAACGACCCGACCAACAAATAATATACTTTGAGTAAGTTGATGATCGTAGAGTAGAACACCATAAAATTGATTGTTGAACACAAAAGTTGATGTCGACGTTGGCAACACTTGGAGTAGTAATTATATGGCAATACTTTTGATGGCTAACGAAAATATTTTCGCATAGCCTTTGATTTTCAAGAACAATGGCATTAGGCGACTTACAAGATGATGGTATCTCCGGTGTTTCCGGTGTTGATATTGGCGAAACTTCTTCGTCACTGTTGGGGTGAATAACTTGTTTTTGTTCAACTTCGTCATCAGTATCTTGCTCTACTTGATGTTGGACAATATGACCATTCAGATTGGCTTCACCGTTGTGAGGTTGATGATTATAATTTTCACCATTGAGATTAAGAACAAGAGCAGCCAAATTGGTTGAAATTAATTGAAGTCGACGTTGAGTCTCGAGTTGAGATTCCGTAAGCTGACGTCGGGTCTCGACTTGAGCATCCGTAAGCTTATGTTGGGACTCTGTAAGTCTCTGTTGTGACTCCGCAATAGAACGTATAAGATCGTCAAGACTAGGGTGATTGTCTTTTCCACCGTCTTTCTCTTTGCCAGTCATTATTAAACAATGGGTTGCTACACGCTGCTTTAGTATAATGGAAAAGAAACGGAACCGGAAGTAATATGGTTATGACCGGAAACTGTAAATAAAGAAACAAAGTGGTAAATGGTGAAAGGAAAGTGGGGTTGAATGGCGTTTAGTAATGTGCAGATTAATGATTGAAAAGGAATAAAGAAGGGGACGGATGGAAGTTAACTAATAAACAAGAGACCGTGGGAGTACTGTACGTACCAAAGAAAGTTGGAAAAGAAAAGAGAAAGTGGGACAGAGGCGGTGAAGTTTGTGGGGGGACGTGTCGGAATATGAAAGAGGTCGACGAAAAGTAAGGTAAGGCGAGAAGAGAATTTTACTGGAAGCGGAAAGAAGACGTAGTGGTGGAAAATTAGGGATATGGCAGGAACCGGACGAACGTTTTTTTTTTTTTTTTTTTTTTTTAAATAAAAAGGTAGGGTTTAGAAGAAGAGATGCGGAGATCTCGATAAGTAAGGGTGACGAAAGGGTAAAGGAAGTTTAGATGAAAAGAATAAGAGGATCGAAGCCGAAGCTCGTGATGCCACTTAATGCAGAACGGAAGCGTGAATAAAGAATTTTGATAGTAAAAGTCGAAGAATTGTTGAGTAAACTCAATATTGATTGATAATAATAATGTGTATATGATTACATAGGACTAGTCTCTTATTTAAATAATTCTAAGACTCAAACTTGGAACATAAGGAATCCCTAAAATACATAATATTATAGAATTAAATAACTTCTAAAAATAAGATTTACCTATATTAAATTAATTAAACTCTAAAAATAATAATAAAATTATTAATCCTAAATCTAACGGATGTCCTACATCAATTGCTTCTTCTTCTATGTCCGAATATGTGAACTCACTTGATGAAGAAGGAGGAAGTGGAGTGTTAACCGCTCGAATCAAATCCTTTAGTTGAGTGCCGGATCGAAGACGTATTGGACTCGGTCTGCCCTCTTTAAGCATTCACCAAGGATATAGCACCTGAAACAAGATTCTCGAAAACTAAGTTAGATACGGTATAGAATCTAACAAAGCAAGAATAAAGCAAAAAGAAAAATAAAAACAACTAAAATCGCCCGCTGCTCCCCGGCAACGGCGCCAAAATTTGATGCGTGTCGTTACCACAACAAATTAATCAATATTTTTCCACCTAATTAACAAGTAATATAGTGTAGTCAAGTTTGTTCCCACGAGGAGCAAGAGATTTTTAGTTGTAAAAATTGTCACAAAAAGGGGGGTGTAAAGCAAAAGAAAGTAAACAAAGCAATTCAAAGATAAAGTTGAAATCAATAAGAGAGACAAGATCAAGGAATCCTTCTTCGTTGCAAAACAAACGATAATCATGTGAAAAACTTCAAGATAGAATTGAAAACAAAACTCAAATCATATGTTAAGAACTAGGAATTCATCCTCAATCAATAATAAAATTAGCTACTCATGTTAAGGAGTTCACACAAAGAATAAAGAAAAGAGAAGTGTTGTGTGTGTAGAGAGGTGTGTCAGAGTGTGTAGAGAACTTCTCTATTTATAGGCTTCAATGTTCTCCAAATCTTCCAAGGAATAGAACCCCCTTTCCTTTAGCAATTCAATTTCCAAATTCAAGTCTTTCTCAAATCTTCCATCTTCTCTTTCTAAATTTGAGCCAAATTCTCCATCCAATTCCAAACCCAAGTCTTCACATACATGAGAGAAATTCACATTAAAATCTGTAATTTGGCCGCCGGAAAATTACTGGGATCACCGGAATCCGGCCAGAAAACGGCACCGCCGGTCACTGGATATACTTCTCCATCGACGGAATATTCCGTCACGGCACCGTCCAAAGTAACGGTCAAAAAGGGTCAAACGTTAGTCATCTAGGTCAAAGGGAGGAGTAAGTCACACCCAGTTAGCTTGAGTCAGTGTCTTGATCGGCTGACCGGGTCCGAGTTGCGGGTTATACGGATCGGCCGAGTCGACTCATCGGAGGAGAGATTCGAGAGAGTCTCCTCTGTTTCAAGGCATTTCCGGCCGTTTTTCGGCTTATTTTTGGTCTTCTCCTGTGACAATCCTAACATACATCTATTGCAGCTTTATTACAGCATTCATCAGTCCCTGTAACAACAATTCATCCTCCTCTTGTCTGCAACACCTCCAAAACTCTAACCCATATAACCAGCAGCACCAACAATGCCTTGCACCCATCTCAGCTCTTCCCATAATCCACAACAGCTGCTTTAACCACCTTCATCTGATCTCATGTTCAACCAACAACACCATCCACCTTCCACAACAAGTCAATGTTTCTCAAACAGCACCAAACCCATTTAACATCCGTCATTTTCTCCTCTTTCCATGTACATCATCACAGCTCAATAACAAGCTCAATTCCTCATTCGATTCTTCATCACAACCAAAGACCCATCTCTTCTCCAGCATCAAGTTCATCCCATTAACAGCTACTCTCGATTTGATTCATCCACAGAACCCTATTCAACAACCACCTAATCTTGGCCACTGAACTTCAACTTCAGCCTCATACCCATCTCTTTATTCAACAGAAATCAACAACATCACGGTTTTCTCGTTCTCAGACCACCAATCTCCTCCATGTAATTCACCGATCTCAGTTCTTCGAATCACAGCAAAACCCAATTTCTTCCTCTCTGTCGAGCCAATCAATACTACCATTAATCGAAGCAACATTTATCTCAGAAACCCTAGTTCCACCTTCTAATCTCAGGCTCATCTCTCGTTTCATCAATTATAGCCGACAAAACCACGATTTGCTTCGATTAACATCTTTCAGCCATAATTTCTCGATCTCTCATCAAGAACCCTCACCCATCTTTCGATTTCAAAGATATGGCAGGTGCTTGCCATGACTTTTTCTCTTCCTTCCTCTCAATTTCAGAAATAATGAAATGAAGAATGAGAGACGAGTTTCTCTCGATTTAGGGTTAAGGGTGATATGGATAGGTACACCCCAGAGATAGGATCTGATAAATACACCCACTGATAAGTGATAAGGGATACCCTGATGGCAACCCCCCTTAACCTCTGCGGGCCTGGCTTTAGTACTCCTCCGAAAGAGTTGCCCCTTAACCTTGACTGGGCTCCAGGTAGTGTTCGCCCATGAATTGACAATTTTGCCCTTTTGCTCAAATTGGGTGATTTCTTCTTCTTTTCGTTCGTGCGACTCCATAGTAGCTATAAAACTCAAAACAAGCGTAAAATACATAATTTACAAGAAAAATAGCAAAGAAAGCATAAACAATAGATAGTAAATAGGATGTATTCTACACCCTATCACCTGGATTTTGTAATTTCTCCCGTCAGACTCGCGGACACTTTTACTGGATTTTTATTTCTCGACCAACTCCCACGATTACTGCGGGTAACCGTGAGTTTTATTTTCCCTGAGTTTTTCGATACCATCAATTGCTCCCGCATATACCAGGCTCTCCGTGAAAACCATCTATTTTCTTCATCATTGTGAAACCTATCTCAAGCCTTAACATCACAAAGAACACTTCTTCTCGTCTGACTAGCATCGTTCTCAACGCTAATCAAGATAGCGTTATCCAAAGCTTCGACTCCATTCTCGATTTGAACTCCTAATGTGCCTCGGCTCCATCGCCATTCTCATCGTAGTATCTCTGCACCATTATCTTCCCCGCCCATCGATAATCCATCGCCTGACCATGAAACAACACACCCATTACTCTTCGAATCATCCTCCGCTTCCAACGTTCATACTTGAGTCAATCACCCAGATTCACGGACCTTCTCCATCTTCATTGATACAACACGGCAATCATACCGGCTGACTACCTTCGCGAGTGCCATCGATCTTCGTTGATTGCAGCTCAAACCCAATACCCACAGTAACCGTATTCTTCCTGATTTCTTTTTGCTCGGCCAAACTCCAGAACTCACGCCATCATGGCTGCAACATTCCGTCTCCATCTTCAGCGTATCACTTACCATCCAACCACCAAGATATACTCGGTCCCCTGTTAATGGCAGCAATGAGTGGCACGTATCCAACTCATCATATTGGCAACAACTCTCATCTCCAATCAACCAGCGGTCTTCATTATCCATCATGGCAGCAACAGAAGTCACCACCATTACGGAGCATCACTGCCATTATACCACAGCAAACCAACTTCTCCTTTATTGCCATTATCGATGAGTGACTCATTACGTGTCTCCATCATGGCGGCAGATTCTTACCATCTTCTACAGCCCGATAATGGCATCAACGAGTCACCATCACAATCTCTTTCAATCGCATCTTCAAACTTGTTAATCCTCTCTGTCGCAACTCCATGAATGATCATCATGGGGTCTCGACCTTCTTGTCTCTTGCCCATCAATCTTCTCTACCGAGTTAACGTCACTTTGCCAGTAACATCAGTTCATCTCTTCTCCATACTGTAGATACCCATGACAGCAACCATACGTCCCCTGTGTTAATTGTGGCAGCAACATGAACTTAACACCAATCCCTGATGATAGGTGTCTAAAACACCTAATTTAATATCTAGTAGTTACGCTTTCTTTGCTATTTTTCTGGTGAATTATGTACTTTACGTGTGTTTTTGAGTTATTAGGTACTCTGGAGTCGCACGGACGAAAAGATGGAGAAATCACCCAATTTGAGTAAAAAGGGAAAAAGTATCATCTCATGGGCGAACACTATCGAGAGCCAGGAGGTGTTGCCGATTCTCGACAACAAAGAACTTAGAACTCAGACCATTTGGATCATGAGCTTGGTGGACCAAGTAGGTAAAATTTGAAAGATTAATTTGTGGGCTTGTCCTTTGGTTGTGGATTTCACAAGGGCAGCACACATGTGCGGTGGAAACAAGTTGTGTTACAAGCGAGAGAAAGGGGATCGAGTTCTTCATCATTTCAATCATTGAGAACCTATGTTTCTTCTTGCTACCTGCCAGAGATCGAGTTGAGCAAAGAATTGCTTCATTAAAAAACCAACCAAGAGAAGAAAATAAATTTATGTCTGTAGCTGATTCAACAAAGTATAGACGAAAGGGTGCTGCAATTGATTCACAGATGAAGAATTGAGCGAGAAGAAGAAAGGAAGAAGGAGTATAGTGCTGGCGTTCTGGACCAGAAAAGGGGAAGAGATTGAGCTGTTGATGCCATGGATTCTGTTGGGTGTTTGAGTTAATCAGCAGGTCAAGTTGTGTACTGGTTGTAACTCAAGAATTGGGTTCGAAATGATGAGTCTTTGGCGAAGTTTCTTGACCTGGAATGGATAAAGAATGAACAAGCTTGCTGCCATTATTTTGGGTGTTGTGTAGTGCAATTGATGGGTGTTTAGGATCTGTAACGGATATGAATAAATGGGTTCTGTGTGAAATTGATTGCAATGCTGGGAAGTTGAGAATGGAAGAATGATGCTACTTTAAGCCTTGATATTGCAGTTATGGCCAAGTAGATGAGGATTAGAATGAACTGAGAAGATGGAGCTATTATCACGGATGCCTTTGTAAGATTGAGTTGAGAAGGGTATGAGATGAAGCTGGTGGTGGTTGATTTAGAAATTGGCGTGGTAATTGTTTGCTTCACGAAGTTGCAATCGTGCCTTTGAGGTGTTGGTATGAAGCGACGAGGAGTGGCTGGTTGCAGCTGGGATTAATGGAAGAGCTCGAGAGCTGGAAGAGTTTTGGTGGTGGAGTTCGCGAATAAAGCTGGAGCGGTGGCTTGGAATGGTGTGCAATCGAAGAGAAGAATGGTGTTGATACGGGTGCTGCGATGTTGTTGCTTTGCGGGGTGAATGCAGTTATGGTGCCATGGGTTGCCTTGCGGGATTTGATTGCGGCATTGGTGGTGCTTGTAATTTAGTACAAGACCGACACATGGAAGAACAAAGCAAGGTTGTGCGCAAGTGATTTAAAAGCGCAATTCAGTGGGGCTGTTATAAGCTGTGCGAAACGGAGTGAAAATGGCGCTCAGTGAGCATAGTTCCGATTGTTGGAATTCGGAACTTGAAGCATGGATAGCAATGATTCGGTGAATCGCGAGGGGGTATGAGTCGGATGCAAGAATTGATGGCGGACATATGGGCTACACAGTCACGCTTTTAAGGCGCGCTGCAAGAAATGGGAATTGGCTAAAATGGTTTTTGTGAATGTGGACTACGAGGAGAAGCAAAGCGGAGCTGCTTTGGAAGTGTAGAATTGCCTGGTGATAGTACTTGATGACAAAGGTGGTCTGAGATATTTTTCCGGTGACCGTATTCGGCGGACGGTGACCGGATTCGGTGATGACGTCATCAATTCCGGCGACGCTTTTGGACCCAAAAATTCCGAGACTTATTTTCACACATGGGCTTGGTGGACTAATTTGAGACGGGTTTGAGAAGACTTAACCTACTTTTGGGTATCCTTTTGGGAGAGGCATATAAATAGAACTTTTTCTCTAAACCTAGATATATCTCCATGAGGGAGACTTCTACTTTTGTTCTAGGGTTTTCACATGATAGGTTCTTCTAAACTTTCTATGATGATTTCCAAAACACAAGTAATTGATTTATTATTGGTTAAAGATGTAGTTGGATTTTGAAAACGAGTTATGATTCTTATGAATTAGTTTTCTCTCAATATTATCGTATGATTTCTACGGGTTATAATAATTGCATGATTGATGTATTGCAATATGATTGAATGTTTGTTTAGTTAAGTCTAGAATTGATTGAACTCACATCCATATCTATAGCTATTTTAGGGTTTTTCATCAAGCGATAACCTTGAATACAGTAGCATGATATGATTCTAGGTTGTAGTGATACATCCTCGTAGTCATATGTAAGAAATTGACCTTTGTTCGAATTGTTCGCGCAATGTATTACAATTGCATTGATTAGCCTATTTAAAACTTAATGCTCCTAGGAATTGAACTTGATTAGCGCAAGGCGTTAGGTTATTCTTTAGGTATATTTCACATACGCGGCTCTAATGTGTGTGTTGATGACTTAAGAAATTTACGGGTATTCTTGCAATAAGGTATTCTATGGCTTTTGATGATAAGCGAGATTAAATAAGAATTCTATTCATATATTCATAAACTTGTTTACAATTGAAGATGAAACCTTTATCCAATATTTTCACATCATTGATTTGCGTGTTTACTTTTATTTGTTTTGCTTTTATTTATTTAAGTTTATAAAAATCTAGAAAATCCTCGATGTTTTATAGGAGACCATAACATATTGACAACCTAGACCTCTCTGTGGGAACGATCCTTTCTTGCCCTTGCTTCATTATATTTGAGTAGTAAGAAAGTGTAATTATATTTGTGTCGGCTGACAACCGGTCACCTGAGCCGCGTGAAGTGAAGAAGTTGATGGTGATAGAGCCGAGTAAAATAGTCGGGTGCCTTTAGTAATTTCATTCATTATCGGTCTTACACGGTGATAGTGCAATTCTGCATCATCCTTATTTTGCGCATAACTTATTCGTATGATATCGGATTGACCCCATTCTTTCTCCATTGGCTTCGTCTTTTCGTACTCTTCGAGATGATAGCAAGAACTCCTCAATTTGGATGAGTTCCAATTGGTCTTTGGCCCTTCTCAGCTTGTGGCTCACTTCTTTTATTGCACAATTAAGTGCAAATTCACTTCTTTTGGATGATTCACCTAGCAAAACATAAATAAGAGAATACAAACGTAATATAAAATAATTTGCAAGAAACTAAGCAATTACTAGCATGGATTCGACACAAAATATATGCAAAATATGCACTTAACACAGCATGTGTTGGTTCATCAGAGTGCAGACCGTCACTGCCATTACCATCCAGAAGTGTCCACCTTGATGACTCATCTCCTTCTCCATGCTTAGTCCATACCGCATAATTTTGAATGAATCCAGAAGAATATAAATGAAACTTAACTTTACTTGCCTTGTGCGCATAGAAGGTTGAGACATTTCCACACATGAAACATAGAAACTTAACTGCCCTTGTCGTATGGTTTAGTTTCCCGTTCGCAATATCTGTTGGTATGTATGCGTAACAAACTTTATAAATGCATCAACTCGATCTTGATAACGCGGTTTGGTTCTATCGGTATACATCAAGATTTATCCATTACTCTAGGATCCATTATGAATTCTCAGATACCTGGACGGAGAAAAAACTTGTGAACATCTTGTGAAAATCTTTATTGTGGTCGAATAAAACTACGAATTATCATTGCAAAAGTATTACACGTACACAAAAGGTAATCACAAATCACAATGTGAGATCGGTTATCATATATGAATCATACAAATAATCGGAGGTTAGCTACCTACATACGAGTTGCATGTAAGGAGACAATATTTACCCTACTATGACCATTAGAGTTACAATCTCTCGATTAACAAAGCGTATTACTTACGATCGATCTGATTATTCCATGGTAAAAGCCCGGGGAATATATGGTTTATCGAGGCGATGAATCAGATGATCAAAGTAAACCACTTGTTTCGTTTTCTAGGGGGGGGTTAGAATATTTAAGAGTAGAAACATGAAATTATTTAAGACTAGAGAGATGAACCTGAGAGGGTAAATGGAAATTTGAAATATTTTTACTAATAAATAATTTGGAAAAATATTTAAGTGTATATCGTAAAAAAATTGTGGTAAAATAGGAAGGTAAAGATCCTTCAATTTGCATCTTGCCACGTTCTATGTTAAAGAATTTTCCGGTAAAATCTTGTTATCTTAATGTTAAGCTTTGTGGCTCTAAAAAAAGAGCAGTCTGATCGACTAATATTCATTCCATCTGAAGATTTTTTTTGTTAGTACAGAATTCGGAAAATAAATCAAAATGATAGCTAAAAGCGAGTACGTGTTGCTGCGGTTGTTATAACGATTACTAAAGTAAAAAACTAACTTTGTAAAAGTGGAGTACGTGTTGGTACGATTGAAAAATAAAATCATAGAAGCTGGGAAGAAGCTATGGCGCCAATTAGAATTAAGTGAACTAAAACACATTACTCTAATTGTGTATTATGTCCAATTATAATTAATATCTAAAACCAAAGCTTGATTCATCCAATTAACATAATAGGTTTGATCATTGATGGATTTCATTAAAGTTCTTAGAGGTGCCAGTGTATTTATCAAGCTGTCGGCATGTGCCTTACATTCCAGCTCCTCGGCTTCAACTCCTATCTCCATTCCTCCATTGAAGCATTGTCCTTGCAGCGACTACACGCACAATTCCTCACTATTAGCCCTATTCCCACCTTGTAATAGATCGACTTAAAAAGAAGCATCAAAATGTTGAAGAAACAAGATTAGTTCTAGGAGACACAAGTTTATTAATGCCATCTATTGATATTGTCCTATTTGGAGTTATGTTCTGAAAAATCTTTGAACATCAAATAATCCAAACTGATGCTTAAAAAAAAAATTGTCCAAATTGAAACCATTAGCAACTTATTAATCTCATGTCTAGTAATTCCTGCACCAAAGGTAATATTGATATTTAAAACCAACCAAATAGATCTAGCATAACCACATTCAAGGAATATGTGATTACTGGATTCCACAGGATGATTACACAAAATGCTGTAGTTGCAGGAAATCCCACAATACACCCCTCACTATATTTTGTTAAACTAATCCA
>JAJJWW010011469.1:0-54508 GCA_023531295.1 Papaver armeniacum
ATCGAGGAGCAAAAACTTGAGCATCAGACCCTGGCTAGAGGCTGTCATGTACACATACAGTTGGTTCAGTAACTCTCTTTATATAACAGCACGACCATTTTTGAAGAATAATCACAACCATAATCTGTGTACTGATCTATTTTCAAAAGATTGGGTAAAACTTTAAAAAACCTTGTACAATGCAGAGCTATATATAGTACAATTTGTACAAACATACGGTACCTACCTGCTGACTAACTTATAAAATTCATGTGCAACAGCAGGGTTATACAATGTTGCTATTTTGGTACAGTAGAAATTAACAGAGATGTGGTTGGATACTATGTTAAGTAGCTTTATGGGGTACAATGTTATTATGGGGTTATGAATTCAGTGTAGTTGAAGAAAAGCTTTATGCTTTCAGTTTTGAAAATCTAGGTGGGAAGTAGTCTTAACTCAGGTTGTTGCAAGATTTGAGACAAGACCAGGTGGTTTTCTTCTCAAACAAATGAACAATGATTAGCTACTCCATTGGTGAAAAATCTTTATCAATCCCCAAATTCCCAATATCTTTGCGAAAAGCACGTGTTTACGCTTTCTTTTCTTTTTTACTGAGGTGCATGTATCTTTCACGTTATATTAAGGAATCCTAGTGGACAAACCGAGAACTAAACAATTTCAAAACAATAGCTAGGAAAGAACCAAGATTAGCTAGGAAAGAACCAAGATCGATGATAAGAAGAGATCGAAAAAGAAAAAGAAAAAATCTCAGTGTGTGGAACCAAATCTGGGGTAGTAGCACCCACTTGTCATCATAATCTCCCTCCACGATATCGATCGTTTTGATGTTGATATGTTAAAACTTTTGAAAAAATAGGTCGCCGACCAATTGATTACGGTGGACTATACGAATTGCCAATCACCAAGTGGTCTGGTGGTTTACATGCTCCCTCCCACTGCGGAGGTTGGGGTTCGAACCCTGTAATTGCTGAAATTCACTCTAATTTAAGGAGTTTGGATGTAGTGTAGGCATCAAAAAAAAAAAGAAAAAAAAAATATCAGGTGGGCAATGTGTCTATGGTAAAGAATGACATGATAGTTCACAGTTTTAGGTGTGCATTTATGTAAGCTCTCGTGCATCCAGTCCAGCATGATATGGGAGTTGAATGCAAACGGCTATCCCCATACTGTACATAATAAACTGATACAGATGCCACTGTGAAAAGAAAGCAATGTCACTATGTCAGTATAATGGTTAAGTCAATGCCACGTGCAATAACTGATACCAGACAGAAACTATAATCTGGAAAATAATTAACGAATGGCATAGAATTGGTTTGTTCAAGGGATTTTGCTAATAACCCAACTAGCATTTTGAGATACCTTCTAAGTTTAAATTTATTTATTTTTTGATCAGCCACTAAGAATTTAAAATGTTGATACATTTTGAGCTCCAATTAATGGACTAAGATCGTAGGTATAATTTAAACCTGAGATAAAATTGACCACAGCAAGTTTTACTATGTAATCCTGAAATCTCTCTTTAGAAAATATCTAATATTAGTTTAGCACTTAACTAATATAGTTTTTCAAGAGATATGTTTTGATTACTAGAAAATTAAAAACATATAATTCGAAAATCTTAATTAAAAGATTCTCAATATTTCGGTTTGGAATCACCTTGAGTATCAAGTAATATCGTTGAACAATTAAAGATAAAGATTATGTACATGTTCAAATTATGTCGGCATCTAGAACTTTCCTATTTAGCACTCTAATTCGACACTCACACAAAATCATAAAGTAATATGTGAATGTTGAAGTTCGGTTTTGCTCTTGGGACCGGTTCTACCATGACTCCAAACATAGGTAGGGATTGGTTTCTACCAAGTCTTCCAATATAGGTGGGGATCGGTTCTACCAAAACTCCCAACAATAGCTAGGATCGGTTCTACCAAGATTCCCAATATAGGTAAGGATCGGTTCTACCAACACTCCCAACTATAGCTAGGATCGGTTCTACAATGTATCCCAAAGTAGGTAGGGATTGGTTCTACCTTGACTCTCAAAATAAAGATCATTTCTACCAAAATTCCCATCTTAGGTTCGAATTGGTCATCCAATAGATCTTCATAGGAAACCGGACCAAAACACCAGTCGATTTCTTTTCGATTACGAAGCAAGTTTCATATATGTACTTCCTTTAAACATCATCAAGAATACATAACATAGTTTGGCTAAGTTTGCCTATGTAAGTGGTGGTCCAGATTTGTCTAGAGAGAAGATAAACCTACGGTCATGGTTTGTTCAACTTAAATATTAGTATATAAGTGTTTTATTAATTGGTGTCCCGTTAATTTCTCATAATAAATTATTTATTAATTTTACATCATAAATGTCCATTAGTTAATATATTAGTATATATTTCCATCAATAAATAATTTTGATAAAAAATATTTCAATAAATATTAATGGTGGCGGTGGTAGTAGAAGTAGTGGTTGGTGGAAGCGGTGATGAAGGCGATAACATTAATTTTGGTGGAACAAATAGTAGTGGTGGGTGGTTTTAACACGATTAATAAAGGCGGGTAACAAATATTTCGGAGATGATACCAAATCATATAAGATAAAATGATCATGATTATTGAACCAAATGGTACCATTGCTATCTTTAGTAACCGTTTGGACGCATGGTTTCAGTATTGACAAAAAATATATAGTTGAATAAATTAATTGACGACCCAATTTTGTTCAACCTAAACTTTATACATGACGTCTTGGATTAAAAGTTAGAATTGTGCTCAATATTCTACGAGGGATGGGCAGTCGTGGTGGTGGAGAAAGAAGTGATATCTGGTGGTTTTGTGGTGCTGGCGGGTATTTTTCAGTAGTGTTACTATGTTAGTTATGTTTTACAAAAGGCGAACACTATAACGTAGAAATGTAGTTGACCATCTTAATGCTAAAATATAAACTCGGTTAAAATGCATGAAAATTAAAAAAATACTGGGATGTCACGTTATATAATAAATACTAAAAATTACATATTTAGTATCAAGATTTCTCCCTCCAATAGATAAATCTACGGTTGTACGTAAGCAGAGCACAAATTGGCTCTTGGATTTTTGAATGATAATGAATATAATGAAACGATCCCTTTCGGTTTCTCCGATGAAAACCGAAACCTTCTAAAAAAAATACCAATCGACAACACTTAGATGGAGCGCATCACCACCAGTGTAAACTTCTATGAATTGCTACATATCCATTGAAATTTCTACGGATCAATTTGGTGATTTCGTCCTACCGTAATTTTTAGTGAGACATGCAATTAAATCTTTGATACTAATTTTAACGGTATTTAATAATTACAATATTTTTTAATAAGTTTTGTTTATGCAAGTATTGATTTAAGTTGGGTTCTTTTATATTTTTGTGTTAAATTGATGACTTTTTAATTTGGATACATGTTTGGTTAACAAAATTTGATACATATAGGGTATTCTCTTTGTAACACTGATGTTAGTCTCTCATTTTTCCCGTTAGAACTCTGCTTCGATCCCGGATTTGTAGACATTATTTGATTAATGTTGGGGTATTTGTTTAATCTCAAGGCCGATTAAACCCAGTGTGTTCTACGGATTGAAGGCGACAGAAGTTTGTGTCGTCTCTACTTTGAAACTAATAATTTTTCTTCAGAATGTTAGTTGAATTTATGTAGATACAATGACTATGTTCTTTATTGTTCCAAATTACTGAGTAACACTAGATATGAGAACACCACTCATGCACTACTTAGCATAGTTGATGCGACACTTTTTTATCCACAAATTTCTTCAATTTTATGTTATCAATATGATTGAGAAAAAATCTTACACATGTTTTGATTTACTTTTATAAGTTCTTTTTTTCAGCTCACACATGTATATCTCAGCCTTCCAATAGCCAAGGGTTCTTCATTTTTATAACTCTCACATTTGCAAAAAAAAAAAACGATAGTGTTTGTCTATAGTAGGAAAAATATTATGGGTTTTTGCTTCACTCCTAGAGCCTTAGTTATCAATAATTTCGGTAACCATGTATTCATAAACGTCATGGAGTTGGATTGGCAGCTTAGGTATATTGTTCGATGAAATATTCTTTTTGAAATTAAAATTACGGTGGGATGGAATAGTAAATGGGGAATACATCTGTTATTTTTTAAAATTTAATGTTGGGACAAAATTATAACTCCGTCAATATAATAAATTGAAATAACATGCTTAAGTAAAATAAAAAGATCAAGTAACCCTTATTTTTCTTGCCAAAACCTATTTGAATATCAAAATTATTACCCACGAAAATATGATGCTAGACAAATATGAACAATATCGTATTAGAGACAAAAACATCCTGTGCCGTTACGGCACGGGCTAAGCCCTAGTATGTAATAATACATAGTTTCCTAGGATGAAACTACACCAATATCCAGTACACAATCAAGTAACAAGTTATGTATATTATGTCGATGTCGCATTTACGAAGTTCAAAAGATAAACGTTATACCTCGTAATTAAATATTCTTCCTTGAAACTTTGATCATACTAATATGACCAAGTCTAATACTAAAGTATTATAACCTCGCATGTTATGTTTTCAATCTTAAACGACTTTAAAGTAACTATAGGAATGGAAACAAGTCAAGTCAATATCACTAACCTCAAGTGGAAGGATGATGTCTTCATTGTAGTCCATATGCTTTCACGTTTTTTAGGTGTTCAAGGTAATACTTGTATGTATCAACATTCCTAGACTTTCTAGTCCAACTGAAACGAAGTTGACTCTAGTATGTTTAATCAAGCGACTTTAATTGAGTTTTGATACTAAAATATGACAACCAAACTTGACATACCAACGCTTGGTGGGTTCAACCGAGCAATGCTCTAACACCTTTACTTTGTTCTTTCAAATTTGACCCATATTAATCAATTGATAGTGCAATTCCCTTTTCAATTGAGATAAAGAGACAATTCTCAGAGGATATGGAAACAAAAAAATCGTGGATTGAAATTTTGAAGGCAGGTTCTGATAATGGCAAAGGTGAATCAAATTTGAAATGTTTTGACTCGAGATTGGTGTTGAAACTAGAGGGTTGGAAATTCTGATTAAGGATGAAATCGAAGAATCATAACATTTTCATAAGAAGATAAAGACTATTATTTTTCTAAGGCAGGGGGAAAAGAATCAGTTCTGACTTGAACTGGATTAGAAATATTTTGTTATAAACCAGTTGCATGCAACGATTCAGACTCACTAGCTTTGGCTGTTTCAAGAACTCGGTATGTTTCCGAGTTGATGAAACGAGTGAAATCATATACAGAATGAGTAAAAATATAAAAAATTTCATGCACATTGAAAGGGAATGCCCGCTTTCCTACTATGTAATCAGATGCTAGCTAGAGGCATATCAAAATACAAATTTGCAGGATGATTTGAAGCCGAGATAGTCTTTATTTCTTCAATGATTCCATAGTCAGCTAGATTTAGTTGATCTTCAAACGAATATTAATAGGCCTCTTGAAATCCCGAGGTAGCTAGTAAAGAATCCACTGAAGCAGAATTACCACGGTGGTTTATATTATCTCTTGGGTTCCAAATTTGCACATGGATATCATTTAGATCAAAAAAATCATCACTAGGAAAAGGAGAATCCATAGTAATTTCATAATATCCACTAAAGGTCTATATTATAGAATAACACAACTTCCTCTTTTGTGTCCAAACTTTAGGCAATAATCACAAAATTTAGATGAGAGGTTTAGATAGTTGAAGTAGAGTTCTTTGACATAGCATTTTCCTACTTTGACTAACAATTTATCCACTAGTGGTTTTTCTATATTCACCCAAACTACAACCCTTGGGAAGAAATCTGGAAATGATGCATCACTGATTCACTGCCTACACAAACTCTTCTTACCATACCTAATTTGTTAGCAATAACTCATATCATTTCATGGCTTTTGTGATCGTTCTTTGCATTGATGATGCTAGCCCATATAGGTATTCCCTTGACAGAATCAGTAGAGACATTCATTCCAAGATATGCCAAAAGTAATCGAAAAGACATTTCCAAAAGGATATTAGGAACCATTAGAACTTGTGCACTGAAAGTCCTTCTGAGACTGAAAGCAGATAATAAAAATTTTAGGATCAACTTTCCTAATTTGGTAAGCGATATTTGGACCCCAGAAGTAGTTAAAGCTCCTCTTATTTTCCAATATTTGTAGAGATCAGTAGAGGAAACTCTAGCGAGAATAGTATAAGTTTTTATTCCAAAGTCTCTAATGAATTCCAAAAGTGTTGGTTGTTAAGGAATCAAATGAGTCGAGCTCTGCGACTCGGAGATTAACTCGGCGAAAAAATTTTCTTTCTCGAGCTTCGATCAACCTCATTAATCCGGGTGAGAATTGATTGTAATCAGGTAGTACTATTCTTGAGGGTTTCCTAGTCATAATCAATGATTAATTTTAGTATTTGAATCTGATATTAATATGTCGGATAATTCAAATTCTTCGAGTTTTGAGATGTTAAGAAATCTTAGATCAGAAGGTTCTTCTGATGTTAATATGGCAAGTACTTCAGTTTTTATTCCTGATGAAGTAATAGATGAAAGTTTGAATGAATGGAGATTTAGTTTAATTGGTCGTTTGGATTTGGTACATCTAAAGTTAGTTGTGGCTGAAACAATATTGAGGAAGCAATGGAAGTTAAAAGGAAATTGTCAAATTATACCAATTGGGAAAGGTTTTTTCATTATTAAATTGGATAAAGCTAAAGATATGAAGATGATTTATGAAGGTCGATGGGAGGTTGAGAATCAAGTTTTAAGTCTCAGGTATTGGGAAAGGGATTTCAGACCTGAACTACAGAAAACCTGTACTGCTTATGTGTGGGCTTCTTTTCCTGGTCTAAGCATTGAGTATTGGAAGGAGAACATTTTGATGGCAATGGAAAGATCATTTGGTAGGCCATTTCGTATTGATGAAACTACACTGAAGAAGCAAGCTGGTTTTTATGCAAATATCTTGGTGGAAATTGATTTAGCTAAAGTAGTTCCTAATAAGGTGTGGGTGGAATCAAAATATGGAAAGTTTGAGCAGGAAATTCGTTTCTCCAATTTACCAAAGTTTTGCAATCATTGTCAAGTAATTGGACAATTGGTATTTGAGTGTAGAATCAAGAGAAGGGAAGAGAATAAGAAGGATGATCCCCCTAGAAAACAGCAATAATGGAGATACACTCCAAAAAAAAGGACAAACCCAAACTGCAGTGGGATTTTATATATGTTTTCCTCCTAATTCAAATGATGAAGCCAGTGACAGTAAGGAGGGTGAAGTAACAGACTTAATTCCACTAAGTCAGAATGATACTTCTCATATTAAGGTCACAGGGGATGAGGCATTTCAGATAGACAAGAATGTTGGATTTACTGAAATTCTGGACTCTCCAATGGAATTTCCCATTTTATCTGGTGATCAACTAGTTGAGGCGGGTGCTAGTATTCCTTCCATTATTTCTGTTGTACTGGAAGAAAAGGAAGAGATACAGCTCAAACTTTAACTAATATTTCTAGTGTTGAAAATTTGAATGTGTGGAAGGATGTTGGCAAAGCTACAAAAGCAAGCAAAATAATTGAAGAGTCAAATTTGTGTAGGATTGCATCTCCTAGTAAATTTAATGCTCTAATTGAAGTGGTGGAAAAACAGGGTCAAACTTTTTCTAGAGCAGTTGCTAAACCAATTAAGGGTAAAAAAGTTGCGCCAAATGTTACAACAAGAATGCAGGCAAGTAATTCAGTAAAATTTAGTAAAGAAATGGGGAGTTCTCAAACTTCTCAATCTCAATAAGAGTCATCTATTGGAATATCAGAGGCTTGAGGAGAATTCAAGCCAAAGATAAACTGAGAAATTTAGTACAACAATTTAATCCTTCCTTACTGTGGGTTGCAGAGCCAAAAGTGAGAGTTTCTAGTAGTATTTTGAAGCAATTAAAGTTACCTGTTATGAGTAAAATGGTTATTCACAATTCTTCTGGAGCAATAAAAGGTAATATCTGGGTTTTTTTGAATTCTTCATTGTCCACTCCTACAATAATTTCTTCTACAAGACAAGCTTTAACTGTTCAACTAGGGGAAGTAGTTGTAACTGGGGTTCATGCAGCATGTTTAACTATTGACAGAAGGGAACTATGGGAAGAACTATTGGTCATTAATGAGATGAAGTTACCATGGTTACTAATTGGAGATTTTAATGTAGTTCTAACTTGTGAGGAAAAAAAGGGAGGCAGGAGTCCACTTAGATTATCAATGCAAGAGTTTAGAGACTGCATATAATCATGTAACTTAATGCAAGCTCCCAGGTCAGGAATTAAGTATTCATGGTGCAACAACAGGGTGGGGAGAAAGAGGATACTCTGTGATTTAGACAAGGCATTTTAGAATATTAAATGGCTAGAGAAATATGATGGATGGAACTATAAAGTAGGGGTAAGAGGAACATCAGATCATGGAGCTCTAATGGGAGGTGTTACAAATATCACAAGACCACCAAATATACCATTCAGGTATCAAGCTGTGTGGACAACTCATCCTGATTTCATCAAGGTAATACAAGATTCATGGAAGGAAGAGGTTTTTGGGAATCCAGCTTTCTGTTTTATTAGTAAATTGAAAAGACTCAAAAATTGGTTTAAAATATGGAATTGGGAGGTGTTTGGGGATCTTAGAACAAAAGTCAAATTTACTGAAGATAATGTAATGGCTGCTGCTTTAGAATCTGATGCAGATCCTGAAAACATTGTGTTGTTAAATAACTTGATCACTGCAAGGGGGAAGCATGAGTTAGCATCTCAACAGTATAATGAGCTAATGAGAGCAAAAGCTAGAGTTAAATGGGTTAAGAAAGGTGGTGCAAACACAAATTTTTTTCACACAACTATGAAAATTAGAAATCTTATAACAATATTTCTGAGTTGGAAGATGAAGCTGGGAATGTAACTACTTCTCAAGATCAAATTTCTGAATTTTTAGTATCACATTACAAAAAGAAGTTTGAAAGGAGAAATATTGTATTTGAGGATGATCTCTTTGAAGCAATTCCAAAGATTCTTAATGAGGATGATAATAAATATTTGGATGTAGTACCTTCACAAGAAGAAATCAAGAAAGCAGTATTTGGGATGAATGCAAATAGTGCACCTGGACCAGATGGATTCCCATGGATTTTTTATAAATATGCTTGGAATGTGGTTGGAAAAGAGCTAGTGGAGGCAATTCAATTCTGCTGGGAGAACAGGTTTATACCAAAAGGGTTTAACTCTAATTTCTTATTTCTTCTTCCCAAGACTCAAGGGGCCAAAAAAGCTGCACAATTTAGACCTATTGGCTTGGAAAATTTCAACTTTAAAATTATCACAAGAATCATAACTGACAGAATTGGAACAGTAATTAGTAGAATGATATCTTGTCAACAGGGTGCTTTTATCAAGGGTAGAAATATCCATGAAAAGGTTGTTTTAGCATCAGAATTAGTGAATGAGCTTGAAATTAAAAGAAGAGGTGGCAATGTTGGTCTCAAAATTGATATAACTCAAGCATATGATTCATTAAGCTGTGAATTTTTGTTTGAAGTGTTGAAAAGATTTGGTTTCTCTGAAGTGGGCATTCTGTGGTTAAAGAAGATTTTTGAATCAGCAATGATATTTGTTCTTGTGAATGGTGCTCCTTGTGGTTTTTTTGAAGTGGGAAGGGGACTAAGGCAGGGTGATCCATTCTCACCCATTCTATTTGTGCTAGCAGAAGAAGTACTAAGTAGAAACATTACAAAGCTAGTCCATATGAAGAAGATACAACCAATGGTGATCAGAGGGGAATCCACCCAACACACTTGATGTTTGCAGATGATATTTTTATTTTCTGTAATGGAAATAAGAAAACATTGGAGAACTTAATGAAGTTACTGATGCAGTACCAAAGTTCATCTGGTCAGGAAATAAGCAAGGCAAAAAGTAAGTGTTTTGTGGGGGGGGCACTTCAAATATAAGAAAACATGAGATTTCTAATAACTTTCAGATGGAGATATCTAATTTTCCAGACAAGTATTTGGAGGTGATACTGAAACTAGGAAGAGTGACAACACAACAAGTTTGGGGGATGGTGGAGCTAATGCAGAAAATGTTGGCTGGATGGATAGGTAAAATGCTAGCCTTTGCTGAAAGATTAACACTTGTTAAGTTTGTTTTATGCAGCATGCCTATTTACACAATGTCTGTATATAAATGGCCAAAGTCTGTGATAATGGTATGTGAAAGAATAATTAGAAATTTCTTATGGTCTGGAGACCCAAATGTAAAGAAGCTAATTACAGTCAAGTGGGATGAAGTGAATGCACCAATGGAGGAAGGTGGATTGGGTATCAGAAGGCTGGAGGTTATGAACAAAGCTTTACTAATGAAATTGTTATGGAAAATAGAGAATGAAGATGAAGAATGGACTAACTTTATGAGAGCCAAGTATATGAATAAGAATGGTGAATGGATAAAATACTATAGACAATCATCAATATGGCCTGGTTTAAAATGGGTGATGGCAGAGATGCAAGAAGGGAGCAGGTGGTTGGTAGGAATTGGGAACAAAATATCAGTTTGGAATGATAAATGGATAAAGGAATATGCCTTAATTGATAAACATGCTGGGGACCCTTACATATTGCAGAATGCTAATTTGAAGGTGCAAGACCTAATACAAAATGGAGAATGGCACATTCCTACTGGTATGTTAAAATTCTTTGACATCAGTGAATTGCCAGTTTTAAGGGAAGGGCAAGATAAAAATGTATGGACACAGGAATTAACTGGCAATTTTACAGTTGCCAATGCAACTCAGTTCATAAGGAAAAAACACCCAGTAATTTCTTGGGCTAAACATATTTGGCATACTTACATTCACCCTTATACTTCAACTAATGTATGGAAAATTTTAAGAGGAGCCTGTGCAACAGAAGAAGCAGTGAGAAAGAAAGGGTTCTATACAGCATCAAAATGCTATCTTTGTGCCAATAACCAAGACACCATGGAGCATATACTTTGGTCATGTGATTTCAGCAAAAAGATATGGCATTGGATGAGTGGTATCTTTAGATGCTCTACACCAAACAACTTTGAGGAAATATTGAAAGGTGCATGTGGAAAAAGTCCTGATATTGCAGAAGTGTGGAAAATATGCTCATTCAACATTATGAAAGAACTGTATTTTTTGAGGAATTCAATAATACATGAATCTGTCACAGGTAATATTAAAGCATTCAAACAGAAGATTATAAAGATTGTCAAGGATGGAAGTGTAAGAATGAGAGGAGAGATATGGGGAAATATATATGACCTGCACATTCTTCTATTTTTTGGAATCTCTGGAGTGAAAGCTAAATCTACAAATGTGAAGCAATGTTTCTTTAAACTGCCTGGAGTTGATCAAATCTTAATTTGTTGTGATGGAGCATCAAAAGGCAACCCTGGTATGGCTGGTCTAGGTTTTGTAGCTAGAGACAATTCAAGTGAATGCATTGGAGCAGCTTCAGGTGGAATGGGGTTAGCTACAAATTATTTAGCTGAAGTTATGGCTCTGATAGTAACAGGGGAATGGGCTATTAGTAAGCATTTCATGAATGTAGTCTTTAGTCTTGATTCACAGGAAGTTCTGACTGCTTTTTCAAATAATAAGGTGCCTTGGATAGTGTTGAGTAGATGGGAGAAGATCAAAAAGTTAATTCCTTTCATCACATTAAGACATTCTTATAGGGAGACAAATTTTTCTGCTGACACAATGGCAAAAAAGGGTGTTTTGATGGTTAGAGGAGATGTTATCTATTATGAGGAAAAACCACAGTGGTTAGGAAAGTTGGAAAACGAAAATGATATGTATTTTAGATTTTGTTTTTAAGTAATGCCTTGGAATGGCAATTGTTTTTAGTTTAGCCTAGATTGGCTTGTATTTGTAATACTCCTTATTTTTAGTAATAAATTCATGATTTAGCAAAAAAAAAAATGTTGGTAGAAGGCCAACATAACTATGATTTACGAAGCGTTTAACTAAAGATAAACCAATGAGGTTCCTATAAAGATCATGAGCATTTGTCATGGTAAGAAAAGGAAAGTGATAAGATAAAGATTTCAGAAGACAAAGAAAGGAGAGCACATCTTCTAAGTTGTTTTTACTAGTTTAGGTTTATCCTTAGGAAAAGAAAGAGATAATATGCACTAATTTTTTAATTTGTTACATTATTGTGTAACAGACCCGTGAGTGATTTCTCAGTCAAAAGAAGAGTTACTTAAACTTTATGCTCAATAAGTAGGCAACATGCAAAATATAGACATCTTATTTCTTAAGAAAGGTACGAGATTGGAGGGGACTATTCAGAACTGACAAAGAAAGCTATCATAGGTTTCGATTAATGGGACAACAAAGGAAGGCCAAAACCTTGAGTTGACTATAAACTTAAAATTGTTAGAATAAAAGAATATCATCTAGGTTTTCAGAGAAACTATAAGAATAATATCCTAGGTTTCTTGACCACTTGGTTTTGGTTTGTAATGCCAAGTTCCCAGTCCAAACATTGGTGGAGGTCTAGATTCATACCACAGAAGATGAAAACTAAATCAAGCAGGTAATTGAAAACACAATAGCGTGTATTAAGAATTTTGAGTGATACAAACAATATGATTAAATGAGATGTTATGGAAATGTGAGAGAAATGAGCGCGCATGGACTACAAATTCTATGGAAAATAGTCAAGAGGATTAAGAAATTGCAAGAGATTTTCAATCTAAAAGAAAAAAGAGAAAAAGAATGGCTTGTGAACATGATAGAGTTCTAAAGGGTGTTGTGGTTTCATCAACTAAGGTATAGCGATATTGGAATGGTCAGCTTTATAGGATTCAATACTACGTTTGTCCTAATTGTTGGGAAGAGATATCTATGCATCCTAAACAAGGTAAGGAGTTGGTTACTGCAATCTTCACCCTAAGAATAAAGAACGGTTGTCTCTGGGTACTAAGGAAAGGATTCGTGCTAAATTGGAGAATGATGGCAAATTAAAATTCCCATTTTCAATGAGGAAATGCCTTCAGAGATGGAATATTTGTATGTTGGGATGAAGGAAGCTAAGTATTTGCAAAAAATAGGAAGACCCAAACCATCCGAATTTGATGAAGCTTAAGAAAGAGAAAATAAAATTCTCATTTTATTTCATCTCAATATCACTGCAAGCTAACAAGATCTGAAGGTGTACTTTTTTTTAATGAGTTGGGTAAGATTCCATACATGTTACTCAAAAAATTCACCAAGTTTAGCGAAAAACATAACATGCGCTCATACTCATCACTAACTCATTCATGTTGCAAATATTCAAAGTTTATATTATGTTCAGCGGCGAATCCACAGTGGGGCCTGTGGGGTCGCAGGCCCCCATAATATTTTCAAAATATATCATCCCCTATGTATATTTGATACGTGCACTTCAAAATCTAAGCCACCTTCCCCCATAAAAATTCGTTGAGAATCTAAATATACGAGAATCTTGCTACTTAGTTGTAAAAAATAACTCTATCTATATTTAACACAATAAAAAATCACCCAAAAAAAATAAGAAATCGTTCCTTATTAATCTCTCAAAGTTTAGAGATTTTGGTAACTAAAGAAGATGGAGTGTACTATGTTTGCTATCAAATTACCTTAAGATCTTTCCTAGTACAAATATTGTGTAGAAAGAGTATATGGGCAGGGAGAAAAAGATATTGAGAATGACTCCAAGGATGATCAAACTTGAAAATTGATATGTTAGGGCCAGTGAGACATGAGCTTTTCGATCAGAATACTAAACATTAGAAGATAAAAAATTAAAGAATTTGGTGCATCGTATGAAAGATTATATGGGCAGGGAAACTAAGGGGCTAGTTCAATCTAATTATGCACTCTTAATAATGTAGATACATTTTCTTTCTATATGCTATAGAACAAGGGTTTTCATAAGTTTTTCCTTCATATTATGTTTAGCCAGCGAACCCATTTGATGTATAAATAATAATCCCCGATTGAATGTTGAAGGTAGGCCATGTTATCGATTTAATCAAGTTTTTCTTTTATGTTTTCAAATGGAAATATTTAGATACTTAATTCTTCCATAGAAGTACCGAAGACAACAATGTCCATACTACAAGTGAAAATCGTGTAACGCGTATTGATGATCAAAGAACTGTACCATCCATTTCTTTATGAGTTTTATTTGGTAATATATGTATCTCTAATTTGAATGAACTTCAAGTACTTTGTCTGAGTTTTCCAGTTTGGATTAGCCATCCAATATTTTAATTTTCAAGAAGTGTGCCCACATTGAACTTTTGTTATGGATTATCCACATATCATGTTATGATAAAATTACAATGTTAGATTAAAATATTTCATCCAAAAGATATCATCTGTAGTAGTGCAGTGATCAAAATCCACAAATTTCTAATCTCAATGTTGTTAATAACAAGATAGGAGGAAACTAGATTCTTTCTCATTTCGGAAGTATGAACATCTTTAAAAAGATAGATCTATCTGAAGCAAACTATTGAGACCATATCAATACCAAGAATCCTAGAGAGGTGAGTATATCTCAGCATCATTTTATTTTAAACTAGTTGGTTCAACTTTTGAACCATACCTATCAAAACAAACATGGTGTAGAACACCAATATTATATACCAACCTCTCACAGTATCCACAATTCACATTAACTTAACTTGAAAAACATTGTTAATAACATTTGATATTCTTGCAATGTCGTGTTGTAAGACTTTGTTTAGTGCAAGCATAGAAAATAACTTCATAATTAAAATTAGGTTCACTTCTTGGTGAGAGTTGGTATTCATACTTGTTTTGACTAGGTTTTCTATTTTTTCGGTTTTGGTTTCCAAACTTGTATGAGTCACTCGTTTATTCTCATAAACAATAAGAATGTGTCAATATCTTGTTTCCGTGCAACTCATTCTAAGATTGAACGATCAATTTATTTTCAATCTAGAATGTAATTATTTCATCACCACAATAACTACAAAATGGTTCATCAAACATACCTCATTTGCCTTGAAATCTCAATTTGTCATAAACCAATGTTCAGTCTTTCTGCACTAACAAAGAAATTAGCAATTCCATTGCTCCACAGATCGATTTATAAGCACGTAACTGCTACATTTTATACCCATATTTATATTAGCTAGTCTTCAATATTTTGCCTAATATCACTATTTTAGTGCATTTATAGAAAGTACAAGTGAATTCGATCACCCGAAGGAGAAACGGCTAAACGAGAGCTAAAGTAGCATTTACGGCAAAAAATGGCCAAGACAACCCATGGCATGAAAGAGACATAAACTGCCAAAGCACGTGCCTGGAAGTCAAGAAGAAAAGCAGATAATTGTCTTGACCTGTTTAACCGTGCCAGGCCCATGTTGAGTCAAATGAGACTCATGAGAAGATAGGGAGAAACTGGAGCTGTGGTATCAAATTACTATGGTGCTTTTTGATAGAGATGGAGAAATTCAGTGATGATGAGATATGAACAGAGTGCTATAGGAGTAATTCGTTCTTGTTGTTGCTTCCGGTGAAGGAAGAAGTAATGGGAAGCAGCAAACGAAGTTAATGGAGTTGCGAAGGCAGTGACGTTCACTGGTACTCTCTATGGGATTGTGGTTCGAGTAAATGGTGTTGGTTGCTGTTCGAAGTGAAGCTGTCGCCGGTTCAGGGATGTGATTCAAATGGAAGAAAGAATTGTCTTTGTTTTGTTCTTGCACGTGGTGGAGTCCACTAAAGGGATGAGTGCAACGTGCTTAGATATCTATCACTACATTTTTAGTTGATAAAAGAGCACCAAGCATCTTCCGTTCTTATCAGAGAAGAACTTTAAGCATCAACTATTAAGCTCGAGGTGGTATGAATGGTTAGGAAGGATGGGTATGGAGATTTGTTCTTACGTTCAAGGGCAAGAGTAGACGGACAAGAGATGAAGTACTTGGCCTGCTTAGTCGCTGGAGTTGTTTACATGGCATGATGGCAAGGAGACCAGTGCTGATGAAGGAAAATAAAGGAAATGCAGTTTCCGATGATTACTTGGAGTTTGTTGTGGTGGCAATGGAATACGTCTATTTTGCGATTAACTGGAAGTGGTTGTGGTGGACTGAGTTTGAGAAGAAAGCATCTTTGGCCAAGCTTGGTTCAGCTGTTTCCATCGATGGCTAGCTCAACTGGTTGGTTCGAGAAGATGTTGAGAGTACTGCGACAACAACGGAATTCGGATATGGACTGTATATTGCAGTCGCTGGTGTTGGACCTGGATATAATTTGAAGTCTTGGAACAATAGCGAAGACAAAGAAGAGTTTCGTTGGTTGGTTCGAGAAGATGTTGCAGGCAGTCGGATGGAGAATGATGCTGGGTTCGATTCAGTGGAGGTTGTGGACTCATTCAGACCAAGGAGTCAGCAAGAAAATGAAGTACATGGAGCGGAGATGGAGTCGAGCTGGTGGCGTTATTGTCATTCAGTTCATATGTGTTTTGGGATTTGATGTTAAAGAGATGGCATACACCCAAGCTTTCATAAACTGTGGTGTTGGGTTGATTTGAACGTGAACTACAGTTGAAGGTGATGCGGCTCGATGTTGGCAGAGATGGTTTGAAGCAGAGATTCAAGACGTTGCCACAACGTTTACTACTACAACAAGGCAGTTGGTGATGTAGATGCTGAAGGAATTTCAGGCGCCAAGCAGTGGTGATTGTTTGAGTGTTTACAAGGATTATCGGCATGGGCTGGTTGGGATGGAGAAAGGTGATGTGTGCGCGCGAAAGGAAGACAAGGAGCAGGATTTGTTGCCTTGGTTTTTAATGGCCAGAAGATGAGATCGTGGTCGAACTGTGTTAGTTCTCTTCGGGTGTTGGCTGTACTGCTTTTGTCACGGGAAGATGAAAACAGATGATGGAAGAATAATATGGGATGGATTCAATTGACAAACGGAAGTAACGGCTGTGGATTCATCTTAGCTTTGCATTACGTTGGCTTTTATACATCGACTGCAATGGGAGTTCAGCTGAAACGTTGGTTGCCGCGAGTAATTGAAGGTGTTAGAAAGCGTGAGAACAAATGGACAGAATGGAGATTGGTTGTCGTGGATGGTTAGGAAAAGGAAAGTGGTGAACTGAGTTGTGTGTTAAGGAGTCGCAGTAGAAGATGGAGGAGTTGTGTTAACTGAACTCGTTCTGTTGTGGATGGGGTTCGTATGGAGTTTGAATTTGGTAACTTGCTGATCCCGTGCAACCAGTGGTGATGAAGTTTAGAAAGCTGGGGCATGAGAATGGATGAGTGATCCTTATCGAGTTGGTTATTGGACTGGGCCTGGCAATTATTCGCTAGGTTTTGTTGTCTCGCAACATGATATAACGGAAGGGAGAAACTGGAGAAAGGGAGGCTGGATGGAGAGCCGTTTACGCAGAGTAGAAAAGGGGAGAATCTTGTTCCGCTGTGGAGGTTTTGGCAGCGAAGATCTGCACATAACAAAGAGAAGAGGGGGCGACGAGTCCTTGGGTTTAATCTCTCTATCTTGTCTTAATTATTTTGATGGCTTTTGAGAAAGCCATGTTTAGCAAAACTTTGTGATTAGGGTTTATGGTAAAAACCACTTTGAGCATAAGAAAAATTTGATTTGATATATTTATGTTTTGGAGGCTATTATGAATTGAATATGATTAGTTTATGATATTGTTTATCGATTTATCGAAATATGAGTTGTCTCTTCACCGGTTTTGTAGAACCTTTGTGCATAATTGTTAGGATTGAAAATACATACTTGTCTACTTATTTGATATTTCCATGCTTGGGTTTAATCCTTTGATGGGGTATGCTTAGAATAGACAGGTATTATTTGTGAATCCGTATTTAGTTTCGCATAACTTTCTCGCTAACGAAATTTGATGGTTCATGCTTTGGTTTAGTCTTTTGATGTGCCATGCTTAGGGTGTCCCAGTGATATTTGCGACTCTAATACATATAATAGGTGATGTTGATAGAACGGACGATAAATAAATATTCATGAATTATGTTTCATTTCAGTAATTAAATAGAAATAGTGGTTGATACTATAAACCCTGGTTACCAACTCTCCCATAGGATTTCTTTCATTAGTTTAGTTTAATTTTATTATTTCGTTTTATATTTTTCATTCTAAAAATCCAAAAATATTCTTTCTATTCCTGATTAGATATATTGATTATCAGTATTTCCACCGCTCCTTGTGGGTTCGAACCGTACTTGCCTCTGTCTACTAGTTAGACACCGTGCAATTGTGGTTATTTACATATAGGCATCTCCGGATCCTATCATCGATCAATCTATGGTATTTACTCACAATTTTTTATTTTATTGCATTGGAAAATAAAAACTTGCTCAAGTAAGTGAACTCTCACATGTCACAATCACTTACATTTGAGCATTTGAAACCATAAATAAGTAAGGTATGCACTTATATACTTACATAAAAATCAATTAAAAAATAAGTACTCCAAGTTGCTCGTAAGTGTCAAACAAAGATTCAAAGTTCTATAGTTATAACATCATATACTTATAACTTTCTATCAAGCATATTATCAAACATATGTGGTGCACTAGTTTGATTGCTAACAATGATGTTATTTTTCATTACCGAAACAAGAATATGAAGTACTATAAACAAAACATGATTTTTTTAATGTTATTTTCTACATCTCTAATCTCTAAAATCAAGTATCAGGCTCATATTTTGGGCGTACATATATACTTAACGATTTTGAAATCACCACATCCCCAAACTAAGAATCCAAATGGAAAATTTCAATATGGGTTTCGTAGATAAAATCCCAATCTATAAGTTTCATGTTACAAGAATTCAAAATATCTACACAAATGTTAGGACAAACGAATTCAATCAAGACTAAACTTTTGCTCGTCGAAACTTTTCAGCAAGGTTATGCAGTTTTGTAAAATACCTTAAAAATACTTTTCGAACTCCAAAAATTATGAAATTTTTAAGGGATGATCCACATGATGTCTAATATATCCGGTTAAAAATTATAGACCCAATCAATCTTTGAAAAAAGATACACAAAAAACTCTATAACATGTGAACTTTTTATCTTGGGGAAACTTCTACACTTTCATTATTGCTCAGAATCACACTTGTAGAAAACGAAGGATAATCACACATTTGATTTTTCTTTTTAAAATTCATTTTCTTTTCCAAATTCAAAAATATAAAAAAAAAAAACTCCCTTTATTTTTCCAACCAAAAATATGATTTATAGCAAGAGTTTCAATAGATTTTGATGAAAATTAATTATGTTATAACTCACACAATTAAGACTCATTAAACATGAAATGGGGACATTAAAAACAAAGTATGTTAATAATGATAAAAAAACTTTATGAGTAATAAAAACATTATTAATGGGAAAATCAATTTATATTTTTAAAACATATATTCCCAACACCTTTCCTTCCACACATTCCACAAAATCGCAAAAGGCACCATACCCCATAATTTTTAGCTCTTCTACTACCCTTCTTTGAACCTCATTCTTCTATAGCATTTCTAACTCTGTTCGTGTAGGATCAGAATATCGCGACATCAATACTTCGCGAGATCAATAAACAACAGCATTGCGAGGGCGTCACAGAAGAGTAATATAAATGACGCAATGAATGACGATAGCCAAAACACGAGAAAGGTGTGAAGACCTAGCGAAGTTTAGGAGAGCTGCGAGATTATATGTTTGTACACTTGCGATATTTCGCAAGTCATTCCCGAAAATAAAGGACAGCTTAGATGTCATCCATTGCATACTACCCTATATAAAGAGTTGAATAAGCCTGTTGTGAGGGGGGATTCTTTTCAGAGTGTTAGACAAGTCATTAGGAGAGAGAAAGTTTGTGGTGATTGTAATTTCTTTAGCTCTTTTCTATTTTATCTTGTAAACATTCAAGGAATTAATCAATAAAATCATTGTTATTCATCTTCAAATGTCTTAGTTGTGTGGATTATTGTGAGGGGTGTAGTGTAGGATTTCCTGCAACTACATATTGGCGCTAGAAAGGGATGTTTGAGTAAGGATTGACATCGTGATTTGAAAGAATTTGGAGTAGTAGAGAAGGAATTTGATATAATTTTCAACAGTTTACCAAAATTAAGAAATGGCTAGAAGGAGAAATGCATCCGAGCAACCAACAACTGTTAGGAGGAGTAGGAGACTTGCTGGAGAAGAGAGAAATGAAATGGGAGAATCCTCAAGAAGGAACATAAGGAATGATGAAGAAAATCAAATTCAATCACCAATTCAACTTGAGAAAGCGGATAGAACTGTGGATTATGATAGAGTAAGCGTGCATACTTGGAGATCAGACTCTGTGGACGAAGGGGAAGAAGAACAACAATTGGTAAACAATGGACAAGAGGGGAGAGACCGAGAAGGGAATGGAGAAATAATTCATGGAAATGAAGAGATCGCAGCATTAGAGGCGTTGAGGCAAACAATACATGAAGAGAGACGATTAGAGGCAGAGGAGCGTGCAAACTTGACAAGACAGAATCATGAACTGAGGATGGAAAACATCAGATTACAAAATAGAAGGTCGAGAAGCACTACAAGGTCAAGTTCAAGATTAGTTAGAGAGGAAAGAAGGAGAATTTTACCTACAGAAAATGTTGATGAAGAAAACCATGAAGAAGCGCAAAATCAAGGCATAGAACATTGCGAGAGAAGAGAAATGATGGAAGATCGTTATGTTCCACGTCCCGAGACTTTTCAAAATGGGAAGAATGGTGGAAACCAAGGAAATAGGCAGCGTCAGAGGCAAAATAATCCAGTTGATGAAGAAAATCAAGAAGAAGGAAGAAGAATATTGCATGGGAGAGAAGCACAGAGGAAGCAAAAAGAGATTGAGGATGAAATTGAAAGACATTATGTTGAACAAGCACGTCTAGCTCGCGAGAGAGAAAGATTGAGAGCGAAAGGGAAGAACGGGGAGTTGGAGGAGGCAATTCGCCAGAATAATCATGATAATCGAGAAAGAAGGCGAGAACAAAATCGCAACAATGATAATATTGATGAAGAATATGAAAGAGCACAAAGGAGAGCTGATAGACAACAAAGAAGAGAGATTGATAGATATAACGGTGTGCGAATTCGTGAAAGAAGTGAAGGAGAAGATCGCAGAGAAAGACGAGAAGAGAATAATGAAAGTCAAAGCGAGACATGAACGCAGGAGAAGAGAGGCGGAACTAAAAAGACCAATAGATTCAAGTTTTGATGTAAATGAACAAATTTTGAGAGAATTGGCAGAAATGAGAGGAATGATGCACAGTAAAAGGGGAGGAGGGAAGAGACAGTTGGATGAAGCCATAGAAGAAGCTGCGAAAACTCCGTTCACACAAGAGATACAATTAGGAGGAATACCACCGAAGTGCAACTTACCGACATTAACCAGCATTTTCGATGGAACAACATGTGCGATACAACATATCAAAGCTTATATGAGATGTATGTTACAATGGGAGAATCATGATGCTATATTGTGCAAATATTTTGCATCAAGTCTGACAGGAGAAGCTTTGAAATGGTTTGAAGGGCTGCCGAAGAATACAATAACATCTTTCAATCACTTGCAGGCTATATTTTTAGGGGCATATATAAGTAATAATTCCTCGCGACCAGGTATTGAAGATGTATTTGGGTTGAAACAAAGGGTTGGTGAAAGTTTGAAGCATCTAATTGTGAGGTGGAAGACAATGTGTAGCGAAATGGCTGGCCGTGTGGAGGAGAGATATCTCATCTTATCATTCATTAATGCTATGTTCGCGACAAATCTGTTGTATATTCAAATTTTTAGAGTCAAGAATACAATCACCATGACTGAGTTGCGAGAGCTTCAGGAGGAGTATATTGCTTTAGAGGAAAAGCAAAATGAGATGGAATCATACCCTGTTGCGAATACAAGTTCAGGAGCTGCGAATGCAAGTTTGTTACCTAAATTGATAAACACTGTGGCGAGTACCTCACAAGGTCAACAAGGAATGAGGATACCAAATGATGGTCAGCAAAAGTTGGTAGCCATGGGAAGTCGCGATCAGGAAGAATTTGAAAGAGAAAGAAATTTCTACAACCGTGGCGGAAATAATAAAATTCAAAGACTTGATCAGCCGCAAGAAACCTATGGAGGTCGAGGCATAATCCTCAAGAGACTTATGGAGGCCGGAGGCGGGAATTATCATAGAGGGCAGCGAGGTCATAGAGTCATATGGGAAGAAATCAAGATGCCACCACTAAACGCTAGCGTGGAGAAGATATGGGAAGCTATAATCCTGATGGAAAACATACCCGCACCATGGAACATGGGGAATGAACCACCTCCGGTGTGAAGTCATGAATTATGTTCCTACCACCATTTTCATGGACACCAAACGAATGATTGCAGGAATATCAAAAGAATCATCCTTAGAATGATAGACCAAGGGAAACTAAATCAATTCTTAAAATGTGAAGCGAAGACTCAACCATTACCAACACCTCCAGAAATTCACAGAGTAAATACAACAAAAGGGAAAGAAACATTTGTAGTGGAAGTTGGAGCGAAGGCCAAAAACTTGTTCTGCAATTCTATTGTACATTCGTACAAGACAATCGAAGATTTTCATGATAGTGTTCTCAGTAGGGTTTTCGCAAGGGACGCTGACAATAGAGAAGTAATGAACATCGCGAAGACATCGCCACTGAAAGAATGGCAAACACAAATTATTTCTTTTACCGCAGAAGAGGTACCTGAGGGTGGCGAGATGCATGACAGTCCATTAGTGGTAAGATTGGAAATTAACCCAAAACCTGTTGATGATGAAGATGATGGGGCAGAAAATTCATGGGCTATAAATAGAATCTTAATTGATACTGGAAGCTCTGTAAACATCCTTTTTACCACACCTACAAGACTATGGGGGGAAAGATGAAGATCTGATACCTTCAACCTATAAGATTTATGGTTTTAATGGTACTGCCAATAAACCTAAAGGAGAAACTCTCATGAGAATACCGATGAAAGGATTATCAACTGAAATCTTGTTTTGTATAGTCGATGTGGAATCCCCCTATAATGCATTAATTGGGCGACCTTGGTTACATGAGATCTTGGGTGTAGCATCAACTTACCACCAATGTATCAAATTTCCTCACCCCAGTGGTGTTGGAGTTATAAAAGGAGATTGGGTTGAGGGACAAAAGTGCTATGAAGTTGATGTGGAGTCTTGCGAGGAAAGGGCTGTTCAAAAGAAGAATTGGAAATGGAATATCAAAGAAGAACAAAGAAGAGAAAGGCTGATGGTGGACACAATAGAAGTGAGAGGTGAAGATATATTGCGAGAGCAATGCTTGAAAACAATTGGAAGTTGCGATGATCTCGCAAAAGGGAATGAAATACCAGGGAATTTGAATGAAGAAACAGAGAGCAACATGAGTAAGAAGTGTAAGAAATAAATAATTGATTTTAGGGATTGTTGTAAAAAAAAAGAATTGGGGTGACAAAGATATGTCAAAGGTACAAAGGATATGATGATCGATGAAGGAGTACGCGAAAATCTCGTGATTAATGAATATAATGAAAGTTTGGTTAAATAATTACAGCAAGATCATAGCAAATGAAGCAAGATTATGTGATAATTTCACATAGATAATGAGAAGAAATAATCAAAAATTAATGAATGATTGCAAGAATTGATTGAAATGAATGAATGAGTGAATGGGACGAACCTTTATGGCGTACACCCTAGTTCGCGAATGATATTTCGCAAGAGGCAAATGTAAGACCTAAAGTGCGTCATATAAGGGGGTATCTCTTGACATGGCTCAGGGAAAAGGTTACACCGCCCTGGAACCTGAGTCATGAAAATTTGGGGTCAATAAAGCCCATCCGGGGGAGATACCTTGGATTTCCAACTATATATATAAGGTTATACCCTGGTTGGACGACCGAGGGTCTCTTCCAAGGAGTCAGTGTATGACCAAGGCGCCGAGGTACACGGTTGAGCCAAGAGTGCTGGGGCATTTGAAGTGTCTCGGCCATTCTTGGCAAGTCTTGGCACATGTTGCACTCGGCCCGAAGAAAACTCCACTTAGGGTGCAGTCTCGTAACCATAAGCCCTATAGGTATAAGGGATAAGAGGCTGCGAAAACAACTGGTTGTTGTTAAGACCGGATGGGAGGAGCTAGTCTTGTATGGCCGATGTACGCCTCCTTGAAGGGGCAACCAGGGAGATGATAAGGGCGGCACCCTCCATTAGGGAGCTGATAAGTGTCTTAAGACGCAAATGTCATGAGGCTCTATTTTCGCAAGAAAATTTAGGCTTGTCATATTTGTGCGATGATACTGCAGAGGCAATAATACTAACGCGAGGGTAAGACGAGATCAATGGGTCTTTACATGAAAGTGTAAAGACGTCCTGCGATTTCGTCGCAAGACGGCAATGTCATGGGGCTTTACGTTCGCAAGAACATTTAGGCCTGTCATATTGTCGCAAGAGAAATATCCTGCAGAGGCAAAAATACTAAAGAAATGATAAGACAAGATCAATGGGTTGTTACATGAAAGTGTAAGGACGTCCTGCGATTTTGTCGCAAGACGACAATGTCATGGGGCTTTATGTTCGCAAGAATATTTAGGCCTGTCATATTGACGCAAAAATGAGGGGTGGCAAAATAAGACCTTTAACTAGGAAGGCAAAATAAGACCACACAAAAACAATGATAAGGCAAGATCAATGGGTCATTACATGAAAATGTAAAGACGTCCTGCGATCTTGTCGCAATGATGAATTTCAACATAAATGAAGATAAGATCACACAAGAAATTGAGTAACCAAACAAACTTGTAAAAATGGCTATATTTCTTCATTTATTTGTGAAGACTTAGCAACAGCAGTTGCGAATCTAAGAAGTATTATTACTTAAAGGTTATCGATTTGATCTTTCATGTGAAAATAAATAACAGAGGCAAATATGGGAATGATTAGAGCAAAAATTTGTTATTTATTTCCATATGATAGATCTGAGAAGAGATTACAAAAATGGAAGGCTAGAAGGATAAATGTACAAGTATCACAAGAAGAGAAAAAAGAAAATGGAGCTATCTCTCAGTTTATTCTTCTTTTTCATCAGATTCTTTATCAGATTCCTCTTCTTCGCTTGCATCACTACCAGAGACATCTGAGGAAGGCATATTTTCAGGAACTTCATCAAGAAGACAAGGATATGAAGAAAGAAGAATGCGATGGTCATTACAAACTGTCTCAATAGTTTGATTGTGAAAACGAACAGCATCATTATTGAAATTCGCTACTGTAGTTTGTAATTGCTTCTTCAACTTGGAATACTTGTTGTTGCGAAAGAGAGGTCCTTTGCGAGTTGTTCTTTTTCGATTCAAGTTCTTCAATCCTTGTTTGATATCTCTTCTCGGCTTACTGCGAACATATGATAATGAGTCAGTAACTTAATAGCAGTTTCACAAAAAAGAAGTGGTAAAGTAAAGAAGAACAGTTAACAACCTTCTCTGTCAGAAATCATATCTTTAACCAAGGCAAAGTATGCTCGGCATGAAGAGGCGACGTTAACACCTAAGTTATTTCGGCATTATCTAGAACTTTCGCGGCCCAAGCGAATTCATCATCACTATTTATGACAAGAAGTGAACGAATTTGATTTTCTCGCTCATTAAGCACGGCGTTTTGGCGAAGAGATTCATCTCGTTCAATTTGGACTTCAAGAAGAGTTTTTGGAATTTCGCTAATGCTGTGCACCTTGATTAGCAATGCGATCCTTGTCATCTATAAGGCTATTAATTTTCTTCCTTAGAATATTATTATTCTCGTGGGAGCTAAGGTATAAACGTTTAAATCGGTTGGCTAAACCTAAACTAGATCTATGCTCAATTTCTAAGAGATGAAATTTGGTTCAAGTTCATTTATTGAAAGAGAGTTAATTTTGTTTGACGAACTACTTAAAGATTCGTTGAGATGAGCAAGAAGAGCATCATTATCCATAGGCTCAGGAAATGAATGGAGAAGGATGGCTTCTTCAGAAAGATTATAAATGTCTGCGAAAATGATAAGTCAGGCAAAGAAAAATAAATGACAAAATAAAAACGAAGAAAAGAGAAGAGTTTTGTACCATAAAGTTGTTGATTAGCACTTTGAAGGGTAGAAATTTTATTCTTCTGAGTAGAAGATTCAGTTTCCAGTTGTTGAATTCTTTCGCGAAGAGCAACAATCTTATTTTCACTCTTCTTGCGAGATGTCGCAACTTCAACTTCTAGTTCTTTGTTCTTCTCCTTAAGTTGAAGATTTTTCTTTTCAAGATTGTTGCGCCTTTTCTCGAGATCTGAGGCAACAACAAAGGAAGCTCTCCCAGACTATAAAGGAAAGTAAAGAAATTGTTAAGATAAGGTTTATAATCGAAATCACAAAGAAATAAAGAAATATGAACATACCAAGGCACTAAGTGCATTTAAGAAACTGGGAGTCATTGTCCAGGAAACTCCACGAAAAGAATCATTATCCACTAGCGAGGGGGCATCGCAGATATTTGCGAGAGCTTCGCAAGTAGCGAGAAAAACGATCATCTCCCATTCCTTGCATAGAATCGGAGAAAACACTAGACAATTGCGCCATAGCAGATTCGATTTGAATGATTCTCCTTCGCAAAAGAAGTATCAACCTCATTATTATCTTCATCGAAGTTCTCATTTGGTTTGGGAATTAGAGTGAGAAGTGGGATGGATTTTCCGTTTTTTAGAAGATGGAGCAGAAGATTTATCCTTGCGAAGAGTGATTTTATTCTTGCCTTTAACCTTCGCAGCTTCAAAAATATCATTCTCTTCAACGCCAACCTTCGCACACGAATGAAGATAAGAAACAGAGGCAACAATATTGTTAAAAATAATAAGGAAAAATATTTCTTACTTCATCCGTGATTGAACGAAGTGTCGCCAGAGTACTCGCCTTTGGATTTCTTTTGTAGCTCCTTCTCAATTTAATAATCTGAAAAATTCGCAAGATTAGATATAAGAGGAAATACAGATTGTAAAATAGGTAAAAGTTAGGAAGTATACCTCTTTTGCTTTCTCGGGCCAATTAAATACCCAAGGATGGTAGTTTGCGAGATTCGCAGGGAGTACATGGGAACCTGAAATGTAAGGTCCGTTCAAAAATAGTGGAAAGACATACCACCTCTCATCTTTAGAGTAGCGAGGAACATTGTTCTTGCCAGAGTGCCAATCAATATCTAACATGAGTATCTTATCATCGGGAACGTTCTCTTTTCTTTTCAATCGAGCACCCCAGCGAGATTTATCATTCTTCATATTTATCACTTCATAATTTTCAAAAAAGTTTTCTACCGTGTACTTTTTAGCGACTATCTCTAAGTTTGCGAATTTAGGATCTTTGACGTTATCAGGATATAAAGACCCTTTACCAGCGCCACGATTGGCGAATTCAAGCATTAGACGGATGCAATCACCACTTAATTGGTAAATAGCTCGCGAGAACTTCTCATGAGCAAGAATTTCATAGAACAAGGGCAGTTCGGGATTGTAGAGAGGAATGGGAAGACCTGCGAGAAGCTGACCTAGCGAGATTATGATTTTTTGATCATCACAATGATGATCAGTAAACAATTTTGCAGAAAGAATAGATGAAGATTCTTGATTGGGAATAGTAGACAAGGTGAAACCTTTCTCTTGTAACTTCTTTTGAGTCTCATCCAAAAGGGTTTCATATCTACGACCAGGTGGAGCCATTTTCAGAGTATGGGAATGATTAGATAGTTAAAGATCAAAAGAAAGAAGAAAAGAAAAGATTTACAGTAGCAGGAACGTGAATGGCGGAGGAGAAGAATTGAAGAGGAATTGCAGAGAGAAAGTAAAAAAAAAAAAAAAAAGAGAAGGATGAGAAAACTATATATAGAGAAGAATTCTCGAGAAGATAAATGCATTTAATGCGAGAGGGGACGTGAGTGGTCAAGAAAAAACGGTTGAAAGAGACGTGTCAAGAAAAGAGTGGAAGAAGAAACATGTGTAATAAATTCTATGTAGAAGTACGGGATCGTAACAGATAAATATGAACAGTTGCGGCATTTTAAGTTACTAATTCTCATGACATTCTCTTCTTCGCAGAGAAGACATGAGAAGAGGCAAGATGTAGGATCAGAATATCGCGACATCAATACTTCGCGAGATCAATAAACAACAGCATTGCGAGGGCGTCGCAGAAGAGTAATATAAATGACGCAATGAATGACGACAGCCAAAACACGAGAAAGGTGTGAAGACCTAGCGAAGTTTAGGAGAGATGCGAGATTATATGTTTGTACACTTGCGATATTTCGCAAGTCATTCCCGAAAATAAAGGACATCTTAGTTGTCATCCATCGTATACTACCCTATATAAAGAGTTGAATGAGCCTGTTATAGTGGAGGATTCTTTTTAGAGTGTTAGACAAGTTATTAAGAGAGAGAAAGTTTGTGGTGATTGTAATTTCTTTAGCTCTTTTCTATTTTATCTTGTAAACATTCAAGGAATTAATCAATAAAATCATTGTTATTCATCTTCAAATGTCTTAGTTGTGTGGATTATTGTGAGGGGTGTAGTGTAGGATTTCCTGCAACTATTATATCTTTCTTTGTGTTTGAGAATATATTAGTAGCCTCACATTACTGAACTTGTTTATACCAATAATAAGCCACCCGTTTCAATTTATCAATCATATATACTCTAACATATCAATAGAGAGATTATTTTATCCACCAATACCAGTTTATTTCTCTCAGCCACTCTTAGTCATCTGAATCAGTGTCATAATTGATAAGCGTGCTTTCTAACGCCATGTTGATCTCATTGTCAACCGTGGTAATGTACTCATCGGGTTGTACAAAAGGTACATGTTCACGGGTTAAATAATCAGGTACCTCTTGCACTCTGGTGTATATATATCCAATGTCGAGTTTCTAGGTACACACTCTTCGTGAAGCTGCTGAAATATAAGTCAATCTTCTTTAACAGTAAATTATGAATTTCAATCACTTAAGCTAGTCCATATAATCCAATCTAGACATCGTCATCATCAACATATACTCAATATTTTAAGAACTTTAAATACTTGCTTTTATAAGTTTTGGGGAAAAAAAAGGAAGAAAAAAAACTAAGAATAGGACTAAATATCAGCATGATTGAAAGTGAAAAACAAATTAAGGCATTATGAAACTAAGATTAGGGATTAAGTATAAGCATCAAGTGGAAAAAGTCACAACAATAACTAGACATTAAGAAATTAATATCAGCATCATCAACACATATTCGACATTTTTAGACCTTTTAAAAAAAAAAGACTAGGACTAGATATCAACATGATTGAAAGTGAAAAACAAATTAATGCATTACAAAATTAAGATTAGGGATTAAATATTAGCGTCGAGTGGAAAAAGTCACAATAATAACTAGACATTAAGAACTTAAAATCAGCATCATCAACGCATACTCAACATTTAAAGACCTTTAAATACTTGCTTCAATAAGTTTTGAAAAAAAAAAAAAAAGGAAAAAAGCATCTAAAAAATTAGGACTAAATACAACATGATTGAAAGTGAAAAACATACTAAGACATTACAAAACTAAGATTAGAGGTTAAATATTAGCATCAAGTGGAAAAGTCACAAAAATAACTAGACATTAAGAATTTAATATCAGCATCATCAACACATACTCAACATTTTAAGACCTTTACATACTTGCTTTAATAAGTTTTGAGAAAAAAAACTTAAGATTAGGACTAAAATCAGCATGATTGAAAGTGATTGTGCATGGATGGTTTTCCAAAACCTTTGGAGAGTTTCCCATAACAGAGATAGGTGGATATTTAGATGTGATGATTTTAAGAACTCGAAAATTTTGATGGTTAAGCTTAGAACCATGGAAATGGGCGTTAATGTTTATGGTTGAAGATGATTTCTCTTGGGAAAGAAGATTCGAGAAATATTGAAGGAGATCATTATGAGATTTTGAGTTAGGTTATCAGAGCTTGAAGACATCATGACATATAATAAAGATTGTTCTAAATTTTTTTGCTTAAATTGGCTATAAAAAGGGTTCAAATAAAACAAATAAAATCAATTATAATGGGGAGTTACTAACAGCCTATTCAAATGAATCAAGAAAATTGCCGAGAAAAGATTAGAGAATTTTCGATGAAAACTATGTAGAAAAATCATTTTTTTAGGCCTTAAGACAAATTTTGGATTACGGCGATATCTTTTTAGTTCATATCTAGATTTTAGATCACGAAATAGTTTTGGGTCATTGTGAATTTTGGAATATCTTATGAATTTAGATCTTTTGGCACATTTTGGATTATAGATCAAAATTTTAGTTATTTTTTTCTTCTTTCTTTCGACCCGAGATATTCTCTCTCATTTTATAACCGTTTTCCTTCTTGGTTTCCCAAATCTTATGATCACCCTCGTCCAAATTTGTTTGGTTTGGTCTGAAATCCTCAGATATTGATTTGGTTGTAATTAGTATTTGTGTAGTAGTATTAAATAAAAATTTGTTATTTTAAGCGATCCAGATTTTTTTATAGTTCTTTTCTCTCTCTAATGGGTTTAATATGCTTCTTAGATGCTTGTGAAGTAGTTTTAATAGCCTTGAAGGCGTTTCATACGATTGCTACAATATTTTCAATTACATTAACAAGCGCGACTTATACCAGCATGACGGGATACTACATTTCAATGAAGACTCTTGGTTACCTGAAGTGATCGTTATATTAATATTGTGGGATACTACTCCCTTACGGGACAATTTTATTTTATTGAAGAAGCAAAATCGTTAAAATCAAATGGCAGAATCTTAATTCACCGGCCATCCAATGTAGTGGAGTGTTTTGATTACCCACGTAAACTTGGTCTACAAATATTTTGGTTTTCCAAAAAGGTTGAATATATAGCTTAATTTTGGGTTGCATTTTAGTCACTGCCTTTTTAATATGTATGATGTGTTTACCTATAATTGTGATACAAAACATTTGTCATTTATCTTGTTTTACATCTTTGATGTATCGATACTTGATGTAAGGCATATTTCTATGCACATCACATGTCAAACACCACAATTTTCCACTTTTGCACTCATTATGGGTATGTAAGAATAACAATGTGTAAGCGCGTCAAATATACCATATAGGCATACGAGATACACTTTACCAAACGCTAGAGTTTCTATTGATTAGATAGGGAGTTAGTCGTCGACCGCTCGTTAGCGATCCAATGTTTATTGTTGAGCAATAAAGACAAACTTGTAAACAAAGTTTATATTTTCCTATTAAATCTTATATTATGAGGTGGATTTTTGAGCCCCACTTATATCTGACACACATAGTGAAAGGTGTTATAATTACCATTAGATTCATTAAATCTTATATTTCATTATTTTAACTATAAAAAATCTAAACAAACCTCCCCAAAACAATTCCAAAACCGCTTAGACACATTTCGTGGTCCCAACTCACCCGTAAATGGGCTCTTCTCCATGTGGGTGGATCCCTCCTCTACACTCATGCCACAGTTTTGGGGTAGTTTATTTTGGACGGTCTATCCGAAACTACTGTTTATTTTATACGTTGTTAATATCATATTATACAAAATATGCTTATCTGATATTTTATGTGGTGCGAAGTGATAATCGTTTACTCGACCGATCAATAGTCTCTCTGTCGATAGACTCTTTTTGCTCACTCTATTTATCATAGTGGCGAATACAATTTTCCATGCCACCTGGTATGCCAAAGTGATTGTTTTTGACATGGTGCATAAGAATAGGACTAAGCAATCTTAATTATTAATGAATCTTAATAGTTCACCTCTTCCTTAAAAAAATAAAAGATTTTTGCCACCGTTGTTGATTTTTCAAAATTTTTGTTTTATAATACGGTTGATTGAACTACAGTCGTTCTTTTGCAATTTTGAGGTTTGTCTATGAGAATTAGTGCTTGATTTGCGCAGCTCTGTGATGATAAGAATACATCAATGCTCTCAATCAACTGCAGCGATGAACTACATCTAGCAGTGATGCAATAGTTCCTTCTCCAGCGGTTCTTAGAAAATCGTTCTCTCCTTCTGTTCTCGGTTTAACTTATGCGTGTATCTTTCTATAGTTTGTAATATGTTGATTGTTTTGTTAATTTTTTGTATTAGTAGTTTAAGTATTGATTTGGGTACTCCTTTAGAGCATTTCCTATGGAATGAACAAATCATGGATTTGTTTATTGTGCTCCAACTATGGACTCAACAAACATGAAAAACTGATTGCCAAACCAATAAATTTGTTGGTTTGTTGAGTGAGGACTTTTATTAACCGCGCTTAATCTAGAGCCACGCGGAAGGAGGAAACCCGATGGCTAGGGCTGAACATGGTTTCGGTTTTCCGCCGGAACCGGACCGAACCAAACCGATTAGGAAGAAACCGAACCAAACTATTTACTAATGGATTGGTTATGGTAAAAAGAATTGAAAACCAACATTACTGGTTCGGTTTTGGTTTGACCTGAAAACCGAACTAAAAACCAATGGAAAACCGATAAGTATAGGTCATTGATTAAAATCAGATAGATTTAATCTACCTCGTCCATCTCACTTTTTGTAAACCTAAGTTCTACCCTAACTCCAGACAAGTTCATTTTTTCTCTTCATCTTTTCTTCGTCTGCAGTCGGCATTCGCCAGAATCTTTAACTGAGTTATGAATTTGGAGCATGCAGAACTTGGAGTTTATGTATTTTGAATCTTTAATGTTTATGTTTTGAACTATGCTTATAAACTTGAGTTATGAACTACGCTTGTGTGTTAATTTCATTCTGCATGTAGGTTAAAAAAAATCAACTGTTATTTTTTTAAAAGATTTAATCTATCGGTTTTAGAAAACTGACATACAGTCGGTTTTCCATTAACCCAATGGAACAAACCGAAACCGGCTAAAACCATTTAGAAACCAAACCAATGGTTAATAGGTTGGTTTGGTTTAGATTTTTAGATACCAATAGTACTGGTTTCAGTTTTGGTTTGGCTGGAAACCGAACCAAAATCGACCATGAACAGCCCTACCGATGGAGGGTTCAACAAAACCGCGCATATTCATATAATCCGCTCGTGGGTGATCATAAACTACCAGCGGGTGATATCAACCCGCTAACAACTATATCTGAATGGCTTAAAAATATGTTCATCCAACGACTAGAATTTTGAGTTATGTAAATACTCCTCATATCAACTCCAAACTCACACATTATACACAATCTAAATCTCTTCACTCACAAATCATCTACAAAAATGCCTCCCATAGTGTCCACTAGAGTTTGTGGTACTAGATTCACTCAACATGAGGATTTTTATTTGTAGAGCCTTTGCAAGATTTGTTAGAGCAATGCCTTTGTTTTTCTATCTCAAGCTTGTTTGTCAAGTTTAGTTGATCAAAACTATATACTCCCTCCGTCCTAAATTATTAGTCCTCTTTGACTAAGTCAAGATATTAAGGAGGCCGGAGGAGTGTACAAAACTACCCCTATTAAATAATATATTATTACTAAAATTAAAAGGAACATATGGAGTATGTAAGAAAAATACATTGGTAATTACAAAATTTAGAGAAATATTTAAATAGAAGATAAAAATAAAAATCTTTATGGATTAATTTAGTAGATTTGTTTCCTATTGAGGAAGATATCATTTAATATTTAGATTAATGATATTTAAAATAATTTTATAATTATAAAAGTTTGAAGGATATATTTGAGAGTTTGACTAAAAAATATGACTATAAACAGAAACTATATACGGAAAAATAGAATGAAATTTTCTACTTGATTTCTAGTCTACTTATAGCTATGTCTCGGATTAGGATGGAATGTATATTTGAGATTTATACTTCACGGCGTTCACCAATTGAACAAGAAGATCTACTGAGGATCTTGGAGGAACTTCATCAACAAAAGGTATGAGGAGACTAAAACTTATCTATCACTCAGAAGTCTATTCTATTATATCTTCTAATGAGACTAAGTCGTATAGCTATATATACTTTTACATTATACAAATTTGATATTTCGAGCCGAGTTTAACTCGCTTATCTATTTCTCGAAATATGTGTTGGAAGTTTTTTTCTTTAGCTATGTTCATCATATTCTTGACGAGTTTAGTTGGAAACAATTTATTTGTTACTAAATATTAAGTCAAAAGATGATCATGTGAAAATTACCTTGAACATCTTATATGATTTGTGTGAGACAGTCATTTGATGTTAGCTCGGGAAGTTTCGTATTGATCATTCGATCACTTGAAAATTACTTGAAGCTAATGGTATGTGTGAGATTACCATTGTCGCCTTCTAAGGATGTTTCAATGATTGAAATAAGAGTTTGGAACGACTACCTATCTTTAGATACAACATGGTATCCATATTTAGTATGCGAAATTTATTGTGATGATTCAGGTCCGGAACTCTTGTTTGCGTACCTAGTATGCGAACGGGTTTACCTGAGTTGGGTCTGGAACGGTTGTTCGCGAACCAGGTTTGTGAGCGGCTTTACTAGGCCAAGGTCCGGAGCTGCTGTTTGCGAACACATTGGTTAAGTTCTAAAATCGGTTATGTATGATTCTCATACTCATGAACTAAAACATTTATGATTTAAGGAATGCAAATTAACTTTGCAAACCGTGGCTTAATGTTCATGAATTGATTCTTGTATAAGTACTTTATGCGATTACGAATAAATCCGATTTTGTTTCAATTTGTTCATGAATATTTCTATGAGATAGTGAACAATTGAACAAATCTATTTGAAACACAATTAGATTCATTTGATTATCTATCATGATTGATTGATCATCATATTTGATCTAGAAGTGTTAGATGAATGTGGTTAAGTCAAAAGTGTTCATATGGCTAACTTCGGTTAACTGTTATTGAGCCAACCCAATATACACGTTTAGGTACGGTTACCCATATATAAATATAAGTATATTTGATTTGTGTGTAACAAGCTAAGACCATCTAACGGTGGAGATTAATTGCTTAATTTCTAAGCAGACTTAGCTAGAATCTTAAATCAGGAGTTGAAAAAACAGGGGTCTAACAACCACACCCAATTGTTTATGGGTGAAAACTATTCCTGCAGAATTTGGTAATTTGGGGTGTGGATGAGGAATGAATCTAAACCTTAAACAAATGCACTTTGCGCGGTGAGTGCTTGTAGATTCGAGAGATCAATCTTGTGCAAGTCCGGCCTCAACCAAGAAATGGTCGTTCCAGACTTGTTTCGGTCACAAAGTGAAGGAGATGGGGTTGATCTTAGGGAGGAAGCGAAGAAGGTGTTGAGATTGTGAAGGTGTTGACTTGCTTATGACTTGTAATGAGAAAGGTGGCGAGGCTTGTGATTGATGCAAGCAAGCTCGGGTGTTGAAATACGTTTTTGTATTAACACTTGGTTTTCTGTCTAAATCTGGACTTGTGTTGTTGTTTGAAATAGGGCGGAGAACCTATTTATACAAGTCATTGAGCCTTATTCACGTCTCTCGTGGTAAATGGAGGAAGTGGAGTGATGGAGTAGTGGAGTTGTGCGTCGGTGCCACACGGCCACCGGTCTTGCCCACTTCTCTTGTTCATCTCTAACCGTCCATGACTTCGACACGTTCTTGTGATGGCGCGTTGCACGTCGCACGCCGTAAACCGCCGGACCAATACCCCGGTATGTATCCCCGATTTGTGACATGATTGATGTACGGAATGTGTGGATCGTGGGTCCACGAAAGATAGCATGTAATGCTGAATTGAATAACTGTGTTATTCGGGAAGTCGATACTTGTGAAGTATCGTGTGTATTTATGCGAGTGCGCATTATGGTGTGGTAAAGTGATGGGTAATGACGCCTCACTAACCAAATAACTCTGACGAGGGTTGTATAACCAAGCTGGTGAAGTTGGACGGATGAAATGATCTTTGAGACACTCATCTGCAAACAGTTAATGAATATTAGGGTTTTTGAAGAGGTGCAAGCATCACTCTTGACTCGGTCGAAACCAAGCATGGAAAGAGATTTGGAGAGGACCGATCGGGCATGTGTGTAGATAGCATGCCGGTGTAAACGTCCATACCTCCTTTGTCCCATGAAGGCGCGATCTAGGCCACTCAATTTGGCCAAGTAAAGTCGAGTGGTTGAGATCGGTTTAATGCGAAATCCATTGCCGCAAAGGAGTTGGAAACCGCATGACATCCCTAGTTTGGGCACGCGTTTCAAGACGACCCATCTTGGTCGGTCTTGGTCGATCATACCAGCGTGTAGGTGGTAGGCTGGTGTTCACACCTATACAAGACTATCCCATGGCGTGATCCAAGCCACTCAAATCGTCCAGGTGAAGTTGAGTGGTCGAGATCGGTTGTGGTTTGGGAGCGTGGCCATGCTAGTTTGGACGCACGTTTTGGATTAACCGGGCATGATATGCCTTGGCCGAACATATGAGGAGGTAGATGGGCCCACGGTGGTCATCTTTGGTATGACCGCCCTGTAATCTAATCTGAGACCCTCCATTCGTGCCGGATAAGATGGACGCGCGTGATGGCTTGAAACCCTAATTTTGGCTTCCAAAGCCGTGCGCCATACTCCCTTTGGGCGTACGAATTTGTTGCAATCAAGCATGGTTGGTCTTGACCGATTGGTCTAGTGTGTAGGCGGGCCCACGGTGATCGTGTTGACATGCTCAGGCCCTTTGAGTCTACATCTACACCCTCCATCTATACCTGCAAAGATGGATGGTTGAGACATTTTGCGACACATGTAATATGCCGCAAACCCTAATTTAGGGTTTTCCGTCCATAATGCTTGGTATGAACGGTTTTTTGGCAAGCTAGGCCAATGTCCGACCATGCGGGGTCGGCCGTGGGTATTCCATACCTGCTTGGGGGGTGATGGAATTGATCTGGGTCATCCAATCATGCTTATGGAGTTGGATGGCTTGCGATCGAGATCATATAGGACTGATATGGTCGGTCAGGATGCTCAATCAGGCTAGTATAACACAGAGAGAGGCTCAATCGGGCTAGTATAACACAGAGAGTCGGTATGCACGGGTATTTCGTACATGGTTTCATTATAGTGCTTAAGGTTCGTGTTACTACGCAAGAAGAGTAACACTCGGTCGTCATGCCACGCGATAATGAGTCTTGGAAATACAAGGATGATATGAAATTCACGAGGATGGGATTGTTGCTACATGCTCAGTGACAGGAGGAATTTCATGTATTCACATAATGGGATTGTTGCTACATGCTTCATTCTTGGTGAATTAAGTGAGGGAGTATCAACACTTATAAATGGCTTTATCTTTTACAAGATGTCGGCGCATGATTTTTTGGTTTTTACAAATTTAACCTTAAACGAAAATCCACCATCAACATTAAGTCCCGCTTAGCACATAATGGTTACACTATTGTGTGGTAGGCATGAGATGGTGACATACATATGTGAGAAAGACAGGATAAAAAGAGTTTACAGGAAGAGTGTTGGCCGACCAGCTAGTTTCCCACGCCGTCACGCTTGTATGGAATCCTTTGGTGGGGCCGGTTTCTTTCTTTGGGTATTTGAATCAAAAGGAAACCAAATAAGAGAGGAATCCTTCTCTATTGGGATTCTTCTAATTTTTTGTCTATAAAAAGATACAAAAACCCTCTTCTTTTTCCCATGAGTTCTCTCCTCTTTTTTTCTTTTGTTTGGCTTGACTCCGTCGTGACTTTCTTGCCGTATGACCGTCAGTTCTTCTTCTGCTATTGGATTCCGGAAGGCTGCTAAATTGTCTTGTGAATTCTAAAGCTGGAGCTGCTCTGTGCGTCGCCGTCGAGGTAGAGTTGTTTTTTTTTTTTTTTTAAAAAAAGGTAAAACCCTAGTTTGTTAGGTAAACACCTTTTGTAAGACATGTATATGCTTAGCTTTTCCACCATTTGGCTTGAATCCCGTAGACATTCCCATGAATAAAGAGAATCGTGTTATGATGCATGCGGATGAATGAATGCGGGCCCGACGTGTATGCCGGAACGTGGGTCTTACTCACATATGCTTGACTGAAATTTACACCGAACTTGAAACTTGTCTAGGACTTGAAACCAATACCAGACTAAAATTTGTCTTAGGACTTGAAACCAATACGGTGAAATTTGTCTGGGACTTGAAACCAATGCAGACTAAAAGTTGTCTTAGGACTTGAAACCAATACCAGACTGAAAGTTGTACCGGACTTGAAACCAATACAGGCTGAAAGATGTCTAGGACTTGAAAACTAATACCCAGTCGAAACTTGTACGAGACTTGAAAACTAATACGAGTCTTGAAATCAAAATCGAATTTGAGTAGCGTTTGGACGGTTTTGTGTGTTCCGATGTGAGTTGTGTCTTTGTGTGTGACTACATCTCTCATGTGCTTTCATACAAGTTCTAACTCCTGTCTTTTATTTCATTGTGGAATGAAGAAAAGAATTCTATTTGAGATGTCTACGGAGATAATCTTTGGTGCCAAGCCGGAAGTGTTGATGGCTTCAAAGATACGCTAGAACATCGATGATGAGTTGTTCACCTCGCCTTTTCCAAACATTAGAAGACATCCTTCTCATAAGATAGTCCTGCTTTACGATTGAGAAAAATGGATCTTGATCCATTTTCTTCTTGACACTTGTGATGAGATTTTGTCTCCGAGAGAAACGAATATCCACCTTCCTCTATTGACTTCAAGATTTGCCATACTCCACTCGGGTTCTTATGAAGGATGGATGAGACGTATGTTGAGTAATAAGGGCATTAAGGACAATTTGACCAAAGCGCAAATTCTCAATGCGGTCATGGCATCTGCTACTCTTGAAATTAAGAAAGACATGGCGGGTTTGATTACCTTCATTTCTCGGTGGCGCATTTTACTCATACAACCATATCTAGATGGGGAGAAATGACTATTACTATGGAGAGTGTAGGTTTGCATTAATGAACCTGCTGTTTGGAAGTCTTTCTTACGAGCTCTCGATACGGAAAAAGTAACTATGGTGCTTATACTTCGAAAAGTGCGGAGTCGATAGAACGGGACAAGGAGGAGAAAAAGATACGAGGTGCTTTTACACTGGTGGTGTCGAGTGGTCTCTGCGGACCCGGTCTGAATCAAGAGTTGGAAAATGAGCTCGGCGTGATTGCGTTCTGTCTTTATGGTTATCGAGATGTATTCGATGATGGTTCTGGAAAGAAGACCATTAGAAGTGACCTTGTTAAGATTGCTATAAGGCTGGCGAAGGGTGAAGTTCTTCCTCTGGGCTCATTGTTCCTTGGATCCTTTGTATTCTCATTTGGATGCTTTAGCAATGGACATGCATGCTTCTAACGGGTACAAGAAGGTGGAGTCGCACATTCACCACGCTTTTCTTCGGGCGCTCTTATGGGAACACTTCCAAAAGTTACGCTCCTACTCGGAAATTCGCTTAATAACTTATATGGTGGCTGAGAATACTCCGTTGGAATAAAAAGCGTCCCGAGAGGTGGTGCGAAACTTGTGGACGTATTTGATAATGTGTCTTACGTAGATTTCCGTCCATGAGGGCGGTCCACCCTTCCATTGTTCATCCAAAGACCTTTGCTATCGCTTACGGCGGTCTGATGTTGTGTTGTGTACGATGTCGGAAACTATGAAATCTGGAGAACTTATTTACTGCGCAACTGCATTCGAGGATATGTCCCGTCTCTATTTAACGGAGAATTTTACGTGACTCCGTATAATATTGGCTGAATTTTGCTCGCCAAATAGGATTTGATCGGGGTGTCCCATTTATTCGTTCGCAAGGGTTAGAAAGAATCTCTCCGTGGGAATATTCTTAACGGCATGTTTTAGAACGGGTGAGCCTTCCCTCGGCCTATTGGGAGAAACCCGGTGGTAACCGATAAGTATAAGTAATTTTGGAGGAAACAACTGTTGGTTTTCCGAGAAATTTTCGGAGAGTGTTGTGACAGATTCCGTAGTGAGCCATCTTCGACGTCTTGGGCAAGCATTTCCAGTTGAAGCCACTTCCAGCCAAACGGACCCGGAGGCGAGGTTGCAGTCCCAAGTAGGAGAGAGACTTAAGAGGCAAGCATCCGGTCCGGTAATCCTCAATTTCTCCAATATGCAGGTATTTAAATCTCCTCCCATCGGTTCTTTCACTTCTCCAGTGTAAATTCTTCTAAAAACGATCCTCGTTTGAAATCAGGGAATTTCGAAAGAGAATGTCTTCACAAGGCTAGCACGTATTCGAATGAGAAAGGCGACGGTGCCGATCTTCATCTTTGAGAAGTCTGGAGAAATTGATCTTCATGTTGAGAAGTCTGGAGAAAGCCCGATCTTCATGCTGAGGAAATGCTGGAGAAACCGCTCCTTTCCGGCCGTGACAGAGATGATGCAAAGTTTTGACCTTCATGCTGAGTGGAGAAACCGCTCCTTTCCGACCGTGGCAGAGATGATGCAATTTCACCTTCATCCGAGGAAGTCTGGAGAAACCGCTCCTTTTCCCAACCATAGCGGGGGATGATGCAAGCTCGGTCGAACAAGCGCCTCGAGTGATCTTGTTAACGGGGTCGTGATGGAAATTGGTACCCATAGCGAAGTAGATCTTGGGAAGGAGTATAAGAAAGGTAGCGTCTGCAATGTGAGGCGGCTCCCTTGAAATCCGTCTGAACGAGGTTCCCAGTGAATATGGCTATTGTGGTGACTTCTTCCGAAAGGCCTCCTGCAACTGACAAGGCTCCTGTGGTTGGTGAATTACCAGTGATGCAGCCTGGGGCTTTGTTCGATCCTCCTTTTACTGTCCCTTATCCAGGTCATGTGTTGGTTGGTGGATTCGGCGTGCGGTTCGGTTGAAGAGTTGTACACGACGATATGGGAGAAGCACGGACATTGCTACCACCACGAAACTCAAAAAGTCGTCTTGCGTTGGTCAACCGCGTCCAAGAGGCTTTATCTTCTATCAAGGATGAGCGTCACGCACTGGTCGAGCAGGTTTCGAGGAGATGGTTGAAGACCGGAAGTGCCATCGAGACGTGTTTGCGCGATACGGTTTCAATGCCCCTTGGTTCTTCAAAGGTTTCTCCAAGATTCGGGGAGCTCCAGAAATTACAGGATGAAGTCCCTTCCGCGGACTGTGTTGCTCGCCAGGAAGAAGAGGTTGAGAAGTTGTCTAAGGAACTGGAGCTGAAGCAGGCTGTGCTTCAAAGGATGAAGGTCTCTCTTGCCCAGAAGGACGAGTTGTTGCTGAAGGACTTTCCTTGAAGTATTCGTGTTATATACTTGCCTTTTAGATGCTTTTTTCTTTTTGAGTGATAGTGAGGATTTTCTTTGACCTCGGTTTTGAAATAATAGGTAATTGAATTGGTTTATTTTGAGATAGTTTTGTGGACAACCTTTTGAAAGGGATTATGTTAAATGAAATTTGCATCTTGGTCATGAATGATTGCACATGAAATTGCAAATGTTATGTAAAAGGGAGGTACGAATGGAAACAAACATGGCGTTTGATCATGAGCCTCTTTCTCCACGTGCGGGATGCAAAGTCCCAGTGAATTCTAAATTATCTTTCTTGTAAAATTGTTGAGTAGAACTTACTTGCTTTCGAAGCCTCACTTGTATCGAACAGGAGTAGCCTTTCTAAGAAAATCCTCCGCACCAATCTCTCGAGTTATCGCTCCGGGACCAAGCTTCTCCGAACAATGCGCTTCAAAGCGTTGCATTCGCCGGGTGGGGTGATGGAGGAACCGGTGGAAATGACAGTACCTCGGGTCCATTACTTCTTGATCAATAGGCGGACGCCATACCGGAGAGTAGTTCCACCTCTCATTTCGTACCCACATCTCCGCAACTCCAAAATCTTTTCCATCGGGAACGGAAAATGTAGGTACTTCGAGTCCAGATTTTCTGCGTTAGTGGGCGTTGTGATGTCTCTACGTGTCTTTGATGTGGAGCACGTTCCGGAGATGAAGTTGGAAGACTTACAGTGCCATCATATCCATGGATCGCTTGCACAGGCAAGGGGTGTGGAAGGTGTCGTAACATCACTGCCGAGTGTCGAATTGAACGCTCCCCATCCTCTCGTATTCACGTATTTCTGATCGATCTCTCCTTCCTCAGCATTCTTCACTTGGTTGGAAGGTCGATGCGGATTGACAGTCTTCCGGGTTTCAACGAGAGTTTTGAGATATAAATCTTCTAACTGGGGGCTCCATAGGCTGCAAGCTCCTTTCTTTATCAGTAGACGTTGTAGTACTCCGGACAAGTCCTTTCCTCTCGTGGAGTTGCTTCGGTTCTTCATTGTTATTGGGACCATGTTGTTTAACTTTCTTGAATCTCCTGCGGTTACGCGCTCTTTTGCCTCTCCACTGGTAAAGGCGTGACTCCTGACCAAGGATTCAGTGTTTCTTGTATTGCTTGAGTAGATGCACGCCGACCCTTCTTGCAATTGTGATGTTATATCATTCAAAAGGCGGAATGTTTCGCTCTGCTTTATGGTGATACCGGCTTGATTGGCCAAGACATCCTCCAGCATTCTAACTATACTTCCCATGATATCTCGAACCACTTGTGGTTTCTGATGAGATGCGTCGTGAGCCGAAACAGAAGAATTGAGAATTCAATTTTTTGCAGGCGATAGATCAACCTCCTTGTGGTCGCCAATTGTTTATGGGTGAAAACTATTCTGCATAATTTGGTAATTTGGGGTGTGGATGAGGAATGAATCTAAACCTTAAACAAATGCCTTTGCGCGGTGAGTGCTTGTAGATTCGAGAGATCAATCCCGTGCAAGTCCGGCCTAAACCAAGAAATGGCCGTTTCGGACTTGTTTCGGTCACAAAGTGAAGGAGATGTGGTTGATCTTAGGGAGGGAAGCGAAGAAGGTGTTGAGATTGTGAAGGTGTTGGCTTGCTTATGACTTGTAACAGAAAGGTGAGCAGGCTTGTGATTGATGCAAGCAAGCTCGGGTGTTGAAATACGTTTTTGTATTAACACTTGGTTTTGTCTCGTCTAGACTTGTGTTGTTGTTTGAAATAGGGCGGAGAACCTATTTATACAAGTCATTGAGCCTTATTCACGTCTCTCGTGGGAAATGGAGGAAGTGGAGTGATGGAGTAGTGGAGTTGTGCGTCGGTGCCACACGACCGGTCTTGCCCACTTCTCTGTTCATCTCTAACCGTCCATGACTTCCCCGACACGTTCTTGTGATGGCGCGTTGCACGCCGCACTTTGTAAACCGCCATACCAATACCCCAGTATGTATCCCCAGGTTTGTGACATGATTGATGTCTGGAATGTGTGGATCGTGGGTCCACGAAAGATAGCATGTAATGCTGAATTGAATAACTTGTGTTATTCGGGAAGTCGATACTTTGTGAAGTATCGTGTATTTTATCGCGAGCATCGCATTATGGTGTGGTAAAGTGATGGGTAATGACGCCTCACTAACCAAATAACTCCCTGACCAGGGTTGTATAACCAAGCTGGTGAAGTTGGACGGATGAGATGATCTTTGAGACACTCATCGCGACAAGTTAATGAATATTAGGGTTTTTGAAGAGGTGCGCAAGCATCACTCTTTAGCTTGGTTGAAACCAAGCATGGAAAAGGTTTTGGAAGGGACCGACCGGGCATGCATGTAGACAGCATGCCAGTGTACACGTTCGTACCTCACTGTCCCCATGAAGGCGTTGATCTAGGCCACTCAATTTGTAGGTAAATTCGAGTGGTTGAGATCGGTTTGCGGCAGTAAATCCATTGCCGCAAAGGAGTTGGAAACCGCATGACATCCCTAGTTTGGGCAAGCGTTTCCAAGACGACCCATCTTGGTCGGTCTTGGTCGATCATACCAGCGTGTAGGTGGGAGGCTGGTGTTCACACCTATGCGACTATCCCATGAAAACGTGATCTAAGCCACTCAAATCGTCTCGGTGAAATTGAGTGGTCGAGATCGGTTGTGGTTTGGGAGGCGTGGCCATGCTAGTTTGGACGCACGTTTTGGATTAACCAGGCATGATATGCCTAGGCCGAACATATGAGGAGGTAGATGGGCCCACGGTGGTCATGCTGGTATGACCAGCCATTGGTTAATCTGTCCCGAGACCCTCCATTCGTGCGTAGGAGAAGATGGACGCGTGTGATGGCTTGAAACCCTAATTTTGGCTTCCAAAAACGTGCGCCATACTCCTTTGGGCGTACGAATTTGTTGCAATCAAGCATGGTTGGTCTTGACCGATTGGTCAAGTGTGTAGCGGGCCCACGGTGATCGTTTTGACATCTCTGGGCCCTTTGAGTCTACATCTACACCCTCCATCTATACCTGCGAAGATGGATGGTTGAGATCGTTTTGCGACACATGTAATATGCCGCAAACCCTAATTTAGGGTTTCCGTCCATAATGTTTGGTATGAACGGTTTTTGGCAAACTAAGCCAATGACCGACCATGCGGGGGTCGGCCGTGGGTATTCCATACCTGCTTGGGGGTGATGGAATTGATCTGGGGTCATCCAATCATGCTTATGGAGTTGGATGGTAGCGATCGAATCATATCCGGTGATATGGTGGGTCCAGGATGCTCAATCAGGCTAGTATAACACACCGAGAGGGGCTCCAGTCGGGCTAGTATAACACACCGAGAGTCAGGCCTGTACGGGTATTTCGTACATGGTTTCATTATAGTGCTTGGAGGTTCGTGTTACTCTGTAAGAGTAACACTCGATCGTCATGCCACACCCGATAATGAGTATCTTTGGAAATACAAGGCTTATATGAAATTCACTGGGGATGGGATTGTTGCTACATGCTCCACCCTGGAGGAATTTCATGTATTCACAGAATGGGATTGTTGCTACATGCTCCATTCTTGGTGAATTAAGTGAGGAGTATCCAACACTTATAAATGGCTTTATCTTTTACAAGATGTCAGCGCATGATTTTTTCTGGTTTTTTACAAATTTAACCTTAAACGAAAATCCACCATCAACACCAATATTTCGTTTAGGAATTTTGTATGGAAAAAATCTAATATAATTCCAGGAGAATGAACTATACATTCAGACTCAATTAGTGGAAATATATCCAAGAGTTATATCTCTGTTTCTCAATGTAATCAAACAAATCAAACAGATGAAATCATGAGCACGATTATTATGAGAAACAAATTGAACGGTATCAAAGACCAATGTTCAAGTGTCAATCAATTTATATCAACAACCAAAGGTTGGATTATCTAATTGATTGAACTACTGACAACCTGTGATATTTCAATTATATAGAAATAACACAAACACCAGAAAATTTGTTAATGAGGAAACCGCAAATGCAGAAAAACCCCGGGACCTAGTCTAGATTTGAACACCACACTATATTAATTAAGCTGCTACAGAAACTAGCTACTGCAAGTTAACTTCGGACTGAAATGTAGTTGAGCCGTAACCAATCTCACACTGATCAAGGTACAGTCGTGTTCCTTACGCCTCTAGAACCATGTCGGATTTTGCGCACTTGATTCCCTTAGATGATCTCACCCACAACTAAGAGTTGCTACGACCCAAAGTCGAAGACTTGATAAACAAATTTGTCTCACACAGAAAAGTCTATTGAAAAGATAAATATGTCTCCCACAGAAATACTATGAGTATTGTTCAGTCTTTTGATAAATCAAGGTGAACAGAAACCAATTGATATACCGGACTTATATTCCTGAAGAACAACCTAGTGATATCAATCACCTCACAATAATTTTAATCGTATGGTAGCGAAACAAGATATTGTGGAATCACAAACGATGAGACGAATATGTTTGTGACTACTTTTTATCTTACCTATCCGAGATTAAATCTCGAGCAAATCTTAAAGAAGATAGTATTCAATACGATAGAACAAAGGAAGATCAGAACATGCAACTAGAGAGAAAATAGTTGGGTCTGGCTTCACAATCCCAATGAAGTCTTTAAGTCGTTAACCTATAATGGTTTTAGCAAAAACCTAGGTTAAAGGAGAATCGATTCTAGTCACAACTAGTATCACATAGGAGGTGTGGGGATTAGGTTTCCCAGTTGCTAGAGTTCTCCCTTATATAGTCTTCAAATCAGGGTTTACAATCAATGTTACCTTGGTAACAAAGCATTCAATATTTACTATTAGATGAAAACCTGACTGGACTGAAGCTAATATCTTTCAACCGTTAGATCGAACTTAGCTTGTTATACACAAATGAAAAGTGACTTCATTTAGATATGGTAACCGTACCTAAATGTGTACACCTTGTTGGCTTAACAATAGTTAACCAAAGTTATTCATATGAACACTTTCATATCAACCTTGTTCATCTCAATCATAACCAGTTCAAATTACTCAAATGAAACTAGTTATAGAGTTGTTCAATTGTTTATATTCTCATAGAAGTATACAAGGCACAATTGAAGCAAAATCGATTTTGATTCACTCGAATCAATTCATGAACATTATAGCCACTGTTTGCAAAAGATTGCATTCCTTATTTTATTAATGTATTAGTTCATGAACAAACCGATTTTATAACTTAACCCACTCAAGTATGCAAACGTGTACGCATACCTAAGTAGCCGAACTTGGTCTGGGTTCGCCAGTATGCATGTCGTACATGACCAAACTCAGTTGAATTCCCGGACTTGAACTGTTATGCCAGTACGCATACGGGTATGCATACTAAGTTCTCGGACGAAACATTCTTAGAAGACGACAATAGCTGTCTCACACAAACTATTAGCTTCAAAACAATTTTCAAGTGATTAAATGATCAATACGAAACATTCCGAGTTTACACCAAATGACTGTCTCACACAAATCATATAAGATGTTACCAGGCGATTTTCACATGATCATCTTTTGACTTTCTTCAAGAATATAAGATGAACTTGGTTAAAGCGAAAGCTAATCTCGACACTTTCCTGTGTCTTAGTTGCAAATTAGAGTCGATTCTTCTTTAACCTAGGTTTTTCCAAAACCATTATTAGGTTAACGACTTGAAGACTTCATTTGGGATTCGTAAAGCCAGATCCAACTATTTTCTCTGTAGTTGTATATTCTGATCTTACTTGTTCTATCGTATTGAGTTTTATCTTGATTTACTCGAGATTTATCTCCCATAGGTAAGATATAAAAAGTAATTACAAGAATTCTTCGTCTCAGAATCTTGCGATCGCGCAATAACTTTTTCTGTCAGTTGGGTTATTTTGAGGTGACTGATATTTCTAGGATGTTCTTCGGGAGTATAAGTCTAGGGTATTAGTTGGTTCCTGCTCACCTTGATCTTTGTATCAAAAGATGAAATAAAAAGAATAAAGGATAAACATATTTGTGGGAGACATATTTGTTTATAAGTCTTTGACTTTGGGTCGTAGCAATTCTTAGTTGTGGGTGAAATCAGCTAAGGGAATCAAGTGTGCAGAATCCGTCGTGGTTCTAGAGGCGTAAGCAACGCGACTGCACCTTAATCGGTGTGAGACTTGGTTAGGGCTCAACCACATTACAGTCTGAAGTTAACTTGTAGTAGGCTAGTGTTTGTAGAGGCTTAATATAGTGTGATGTTCAAAGCTGGACTAGTGATGTAGTTTTGAAGTGGTAAGAAAAATATTTGTTGCTCGGACTATTTTCTAAAGATTTGGTTTTAAGATTAATTAAGAAAAAAATACTAAAGAAGAAATTGCTAAGATGATCAATGGGAGAAAAACCTAGGGTTTCGGATTCCACCGAATCAATTGTGTAAAATAATCATTCCTCTCTAAACAATATTCGTGATATAACTCGAGACAGTTTCGAACCCAATCTCATGTCTCGGAAAATATAACAGTTAAAATAAATAACAACTTATGTTGTAAACCAAAACGGTATAACCTCCTTCGCTTATAAAAGATCGGTAGACGAAGACTATCCAAAACAATTAAGATGAAGCTAAATATGAAGAAAGATTAATTAAAACATTTAAACTCCAAAAGAATATTTATTCAAAGAATACTAGAATCTCTTACCCGATTTATTGGCTTCCTCCTTAGCCCCAGTGGACAGAACTAGCTTTCCATTACAAAATTGAAAACAAAAGAAACGGTCTAAAACTATAGTGGTCTCGGCTCCTCCCTTGTCCGTCCAAACTGACTCCCTAGAACACCATTTTATATCATCCTTTTTCCTGTTTCTTTAAATAGAAAATGTATCAATTAATTGCTCCAAATTCTTGGAAGCTTTACCTTCACGTGCAAAACTCCGTCGACCACAAACACAAGTTCATAATCCATGTGCCAACCCCACTTTAGCATATGCATGCCTTAGTCCATAAAACATTCCACCCCTTATCTCTAGCCAGCACCTCCTCTCTATCGAGTCTGAATTCGTGCACACTCCTTAACGAGTGTATATTTCACAATTCAATCTGTATCCTTGATTTAATTTAGGGAGTTATGTAACGAGGGTCGTAATTCTAAACATGAAGGGTAATGGGACCATCAGTTAAATAATCAACAATCAGAAGAATATGTGAAATATACACTCGTTGGACTCCTCTCCATGTGAAACGCACACTGATTCTTTCCCTAAGTAGAAAATATGCAAACGATGTATATAAGGGATGTAATGCTCCCTTGTCGTCATCCTCATTAATTTGCATTCGAAATTTCCAAACTAGTCCACTCCACCCAACCTGTTTCCTATGCAGCTCTTCTCCCACTTCCAAGTGGGCCCAGGAAATGATGCTTCAGCCCGTTTACTCCATAACCGTGTATCAACTCAGTTTTAACCGTTTTTCTTGTCAGAGCCCATTTTATATTCATGTACCTACAAAAATCCAATAAATACCAAAATCAACACAAAAATAAGGCCCAACAATGTATATTTTGGATGGTAAATATACAAGAAGCTCATCAACTAGGTCCCGGGGTTTTTCTACATTTGCGGTTTCCTCGTTAACAAAATTTACGGTGTTTGTGTTATTTCTTTTCCGCATTATATTTGTTTATATAATTGAAATATCACAGGTTGTGCGTAGTTCAATCACAGTTGATAAATCCGACCTTGTTTGTTGGATATAACTTGATTGACACTTGGGCATTGGTCTTTGGTACCGTCCAAGTTGTTTCTCATATCAATTAGGCTCACGGATTTCTATCTGTTTCATTCGCTGATTGTATTGAGAAAGAGATAAAGCTATTTGATATATTTCTCGATTGAGTCTCACTTTTAAGTTGGTGCTCTAGGAATTATATTGGAGTTTAGTCCATACAAATTGCCAAATGAATTATTGGTGTGGTTGTAATACCTATGTTTTTTCAGATATGAATATAGCCGAATCAACGTTGTGTTTCTGGGAGAAAGTTTATAGAATGTTCGCTGCTGAAACGGGGGAACATTTATGGGCATGATGCTCACGGATTGTCGCATCATTTAAGTGTAATTAGTCGCACGGTATAAAAATTCCTAGCTAAACTAGTGCACAATTACAAAAATAAACTGAACGGTGAAGCTGAAATGAAGTGGAACCCAAAACACTATCGATGTGGGCAGTATCTGATGGCGGACCTTTTGCCTTTCAAGCTTATTTCAACATTCTTATGGTGCTCAACAAATTCGATCCCTACATCGCCCTAGGAATTCCACCACCCGGCCATTAATGAGGACGAGAATTGACGCCTATGTAGTAGTTTTTCTAATTTAATGTATTTCCTTTATTCTCACGCATGATGTACGTAGTTGTTCAATAAAATGTAGTATGTTTTTATTTATAAGAAAGTTTTAAATTAGTTATGATATTGATGGTGCAAATGCGAAGACATTAAAATATTTGATTAGATAATAATAACACAACATAATACCATAGTTAATCGATAAGTTCTTACACTTTAATCATCCCACTCCACCAAAAAACACCTAGGACATTTCCAGAAATGCCTTCTATATGTGTATTCTTCTGTAGAAGTGCACAAATGCATAAAAGTCCTGCAACCTGGCTTTGAGCATCCACTGATTCTATGTGGACAATGTTTATATTCGTGATCTCCATCTCCACGGTGCTTGCAGTGTAATAATCCTTCTTCAATTTGGCTTTAAGTTTGAAATTTCTGCAGAGTGTTGCAAACTTTTCTTATTCTTCTTTAACCTTCATAGCATCATCTTGCATATGCGGTTTCTCTGGACAGTTGGAATCTTGACATTGCAAATACCTGAGCTTTTCCGGCTGTGATTCAATCACAATTCTGATGCCTGAATAACCTTCCCGCGGAAACTTTAAATACATCCAAGGGCATTGAATTAGACTGTGGTTGTCCATGAAACATAATGGACAAACCTATTTTGCTTCGACACATAATATTTGATTCGCTTTGCCTTTTGGAAACACTATGGATGTTGTTGGCTAATAAATAAATATGTTGGTTTGGTTGAGAATCAGGCCTAGTGCCGTATTTATAGCGTAAGAAAAATAGAATGCGGCTTTACTTTGACCGCCAACAACTCTATTTTTCTTACCCAAAATTTCAACTCTTCCCATCATCAAATTCACATCTTCTTATTTTTTTCTTCTTCTAAAATTCATCAACTCTCACTCTGCAGAAAAATGTCTGCTAGAATCTGTGGTCCTTAGTTTAATGAAGAAGAGGATTTAACTATATGCAAAGGCTATGTTATTCATAGGGTAGTCGTTGGTATGGACGATCAAGACATGTCTTTTTAGGAGAACATTTTTACAATATTCGTCTCACTAACGGAGAACCCGGGAAACTGAGATGCTCGTTTTCAATCAATTAAGCTTGCATTCATGTCATTTCTTGATATGGTAAGGGAAATTGATCGAGAAAAATTCATCGGTGTAACTGAAGTTGAAGTGATCTAAACAACTCTGGATAATTTGGAGAAAACTCACGGCAAATCTTTTCTTTATGAGGCTTGTTTCAACATTCTTAAAGATGGTCCATCTCAAGCACATCTATACTGCACCCGAGTACCTCTCCCTGTCTTTTCTATGGAAGAGGATGTTACTCTTGTTCGATGTTGGATACATCGTATGACGAGAATTATGAACATGGACTATTTCTGGGAAAGAGTATTACAAAGTTTTGTAGCGTCGCAAAACGAATATATAAGAAATAGTAAGAGCCTAGAACTAAGATTTTCATTCATCACCAATGATGTCAAATATTACATAGAAGTTTTGTGGATGGTTCACCGTAGTAATTCTGGATTATCCAACGAAGAACTGGTGAGTATCTTAATACATTTGCCCTCACTGATCAACTACATCATAATACCTTAACTAACTTGTTGTTTATCTGTTTTTCACAAAACCGTCGCTCTGACCAAGTTTACTGAAGAAAACGAAAGAGAGTTTAAGCATTTTGAATGCTATGAACTTTATAGATAATATCACTATATTTGATGTAGTTTGATGTTATTGTTGTCGTTTATTATATATGCAAGTTTAAATGTAATAAATATTGCTTAAAATGAAATGGAAATCTATTTTAAAATCTAAATATTTTCATTCATTGATATCACTGCCACTTCTTTTACAAGATACAAACTTAGACAATATTAAAAAGTACTAAACAACTTCAATAAAAATTAAGTACAATCTTTGGCCTCCTGTTTATCTTCATTTAACGTATCTTCCTGTTTATGGGTGAAAACTATTTCTGCTGGTTTTGGTAATTTGGGGTGTGTGGATGAGAAATGAGTCTAAAACTTAAATAAATGCACTGCACGGGAGTGCTTGTAGATTCGAGAATTCAATCTGTGCAAATCCGGCCTAAACCAAGAAATGGTCGTTCCAGACTTGTTTCGGTCACAAAGTGAAGGAGATAGGGTTGATCTTAGGGAGGGAAGCGAAGAAGGTGTTGAGATTGTGAAGGTGTTGGCTATGTATGACTTGTATCAGAAAGCTGAACTGGCTTGCAGAATGTAAGCTATTAGTTCCGGTGTTTGAATACGATTGTATCAACACTTGCCTCTGTTGTCTTGACTTGCCTTGTTCTTGTTTGGAAAATAGGGAGGAGAACCTATTTACACAAGTCTTTAAGCCTAACCCTCGTATCTCGTGGGAAGTGGAGAAAGTGGAGTGATGGAGTAGTGGAGTTGGTGTCACACGACCAGTCTTGCCCACTTCTACCATCATCACTAACCGTCCATGACTTCCTGACACGTTCTTGTGATGGCGCGTTGTGCTGCACACTGTAAACTGCCAGACCAATACCCTAGTATGTATCCCCCAATTTGTGACATGATTGATGTCTCGAGTGTGTGGATCGTGGGACCCACAAAAAGTAGCATGTAATGCTAGATTAAATAACTAATTTATTTAGGAAGTCGATACTTGTGAAGTATCGTGTGTATTCTATGCAGGTACTGCATCGAGTATATTCAGTGTGCATGAAGCATCGTTGTTTGAGCGTCTCAAAATAGCCTCATGTCCAGCCTACTTCATGTGATGGTTTGGAGGTTGCGTAAGCAAGTCCTCCCTTGGCCGACCACATGGTGTGGTAGAGTGACGGGTGGTGATCACCATGACGCCTCACTGACCAATTAACTCCTGACCAAGGATGTATAACCAAGCCGGTGAATTGTGACGGACGAGATGATCTTTGAGACACTCATCTGCGACCGTTAATGGAATTAGGGTTTTTGAAGAGGTGCTCAAGCATAACTCTTAAGCTTGGTCGAATCCAAGCTTGGGATACGATTTTGGCAGGGCCGATCGTGCATGCGTGTAGACGGCATGACGGTGTAGGTGCCCATACCTCATTGTCTCGTGAAAGTGTGATCTGGGCCACTCAATTTTTCCGGCGAAGTTGAGTGGTCGATATCAATTTGAGACATAAATTTGGTGCCGCAAAAGCCGCGCGTTATGCCAATTTCGGGCGCGCTTGGTCGGTCTTGGCCGATTAGTCTGGTATACAAAGCGAGTGGTGTACACGTCCATACCTTAATATCCCATAGAAACGTGATCTAAGCCACTTTCAATTTGTCCGGCAAAAGTTGGTGGTCGAGATTAGTTTGCAATTGGGAGGTGTGACCACGCCTAGTTTGGGCGTGCGAACCGAGGCAACCTGGCATGATATGCCTTGGCCGATCAGTGTGGAGATAGATGGGCCCACGGTGGTCATGTTGATACGCACCAGGACTGCTTAGTCTAATCGGACCCTTCATTTATGCAAGGGGAGAAAATGGACGCTCGTGATGTTCAAACCCTAATTAGGGTTTCACCGACCGTGCGTCATGCCTTGTTTGGGCGCACGAACTGGAACGACCAACTATAGTTGGTCCTTACCGATCGGTCATGTATGTAGGCGGGCCCACGATGTTTGTGTTCACATGCTCTAGGCCCTTTGAATCTACATCTACACCCTCCATCTATGCCTGCGAAGATGGATGGTTGAGACTGTTTTGCGACACATGTAATGTACCGCAAACCCTAATTTAGGGTTTTCGTCCATACTGCTTTGGCTTGGACGGTTTGGCGAGCTATGCCACCCTTTTGGGGGCCAGGCCATGCGGGGCCCACGTTGGGTCGGTAGTGAATATTCAATACCGCTTGGGGTCATGGATTCAATATAAGCCATCCAATCATGGTGGTGAAGTTGGATGGTCGTGATCGTTTCGAGACCGATATGGACACTCCGATTCAAATATGCTCAATCGGGCTAGTATAACACACCGAGAGATGTATGCTCAATCGGGCTAGTATAACACACCGAGAGTTATAGCTGACGGGTATTTCGTACATGCTTCATTATTAATGCTTGGAGGTTCGTGTTGCTCTGCTTGAGAACAACACTCATTCGTCATGCCGCATCGGTAATGAGAGTACAGAAATACAAGGCTGGTCATGCATTAATTAATAATTTGTAAATTCACGAGGTATATGGGATTGTTGCTACATGCTCCAACCTGGATGAATTTCGTGTATTTAATTCACATGAGAATCGGGTATTGTTGCCACATGCTCCATTCTAGGTGAATTAGTAAAGTGAAGAAGTATTCATCACTTTATCGGTGGCTATCCTTTGCGGGATGTCGGTGCATAAATTTGGTTTCACAATTTTAGCCACACGAACTAAAATCCACCATCAACATTAAGTCCCATGCCTAGCACATAATGGTTACACTATTGTGGGGTGGGCATTAGATGGTGACATATACGGATAAAACTTATGAGACAAAGTTAGATGTTACCGGGAGAGACGAGTCGTCTGTCCTTGGAGCATGTCACGTTCAAGAGGCGTTCGAGGCGGCGTTCCCTAGCATGATGTCGGTCTTGCCTGCTTGATCGACCTT